>MU224608.1:2324500-2335695 GCA_018584345.1 Thuja plicata | reverse complement strand
TCAACCTCTTAATCCAAAAAATGAAGAGAAAATATACAAAAAATGGGAAGGTATAGTGGTGAAAACCACCATGTGGAAGTACTAGACCCAAAAAAGTAAAAATAAAGGATGTTTCTGAAGGTGAAAACCCAACTATGGCATCTAAGGGAGAGAGGTTGGACACCTTACTAGCTCATGAAGATGAAAGACCACCTATACTTATTGAACCCACAGAAAAGGTTAACATTGGAACAGAAAAGGATCCTAAATTCATTCACTTGGTATCATCTTTGAGTCCCTTGGAAAGAGAAGAATTCATTACATTCTTTCAAGCAACACAAATAAACTTTTCATGGTCATATGCTAACATTCCTGTATTAGATCCAAGTTTCATAATGCATCACTTAAATGTGAAACCAGGGGTTAAGCCCGTAAAGAAGAAATTGAGAAAAATGCATCCACATATAGCCCTTTTAGTCAAAGTTGAATTGGAGAAATTGCTCAAGGAAGGATTTATAAGAGTAATAGCATATGCCGAATGAATCTCCAATATTGTACCGGTTACCAAACATGATAAAACCATAAGAGTTTGCACAAATTTTAGAGATTTAAACCTTGCTTGTCCAAAAGATGACTTTCCATTGCCTAGCATTGATGGTATTGTGGATCTCACTGAAATTCATTCATAGTTTTCACTTATGGATAGATTTAGTGGGTATAATAAAATTTGCATAGCACTTGAGGATCAAGAGAAGATAGCCTTTACATGCCCATGGGTTAATTTTTGTTGGAATGTAATGCCCTTCGGTCTCAAAAATGCCGGAGCCACTTATCAAAGAGACATGACTACCATTTTCCATGACATGAAGCACACCTTTATGGAAGATTATGTGGATGACATCCTAGCTAAATCACATAAAAGAAAAGACCATTTATCCATACTTGACAAGATTTTTTACAAGGCTAGAACAATTCAAAGTGAGACTCAACCCAAAGAAATGTGCTTTTGGGGTACAATCTGGAAAACTTCTAGGATACATTTTTTCAGCAAAAGGCATTAAAGTAGATCCTGAAAAGGTACAAGAAATAACGGACATGGACATTCCAAATAATATTAGTCAAATGAGGTCACTTCAAGGAAGACTTCAATCTATAAGAAGGTTCATTTCTCAATTGGAAAAAAAATGCCATTCTTTCACCAGATTACTACATAAAGAAACCATCTTCACATGGGATGAGGAGTGTGATAAAGCCTTCACATTGTTGAAAACATACTTGATGAATCCACCTATATTAATGTCACCAATTTAAGGAAAAACTTTGTTACTCTATATTTCAACAATGGAAATATCTTTAGGAGTCTTATTGGCACAAGAGGATGATGAAGGAAAAGAAAGAGCTATATACTATTTGAGTAGAACCTTGATCAAATATGAGTTAAATTATAGCTTCATGGAATGGGCTTGCCTAGTAGTGGTATTTTCCTCTCAAAAGTTAAGACATTATATGTTGTTGCATAAGGTGAAGCTCATAGCCAAAATTGATCCCTTAAAATACTTGCTTAGCAAAACAGCTTTAACTAGAAGAATTGCAAAGTGGGTCATGGTACTTAGTGAATTCAACATTGAATATGTTGATAGGAAAGCAATCAAAGGTCAAGTTATAGCCGATCAATTGGATGAATATCCTCAGGAATCTACACATCCTATGCAAGTAGAATTCCTAGATTCTTAAATTGTGAATGTCGAAGCTAAGACATGGACTCTATACTTCGATGGATCTTATACCCAAAATGGTAGTGGAGCAAGCATTCTTTTGATTACACCACAAGGTTACACAATCCCAAAATCTTACAAGTTATTGTTCCCTTGCACCAATAACATAGCAGAGTATGAATCTTTGGTCATAGGAATCAAGATGGCCTTGGAATGGAATGTCACAGAATTACAAGTCTATGTGGAATCTCAATTAGTCATTAATCAAGTTAATGATGAATATAATACTAAGGATGAAAAACTGATGCCTTACAAGAAATTGGTGGATAATTGGAAAACATACTTTGCTTTGATTACTTTTGAACAAATTACAAGAGACAAGAATAGAGAAGCAGATGCAATTGCTACTTTGGCATTTTTACTTTAGTTGCCTAATCAAAATGAAAAGTATGAGTGCTTGGTGGAAGAATTGGTTAAACCAACATTTGACCTACCTAATACCCAAATTATTTCCCTTTTAAATGGACATGACTCACCATGGTATGGACCCATCTATGCCTACCTCAAAAATCAAACCCTACCTATTGACCAAACCCGTGCTCAAAAGAAAAATTTCATAAGACAAGTAGCCTATTATACCATCCTTTCTGACACATTGTATCGTAAAGGTCTTGAGGGAACGATCCTTAGATGTCTAGAGGAAGATGAATCAAAATTAGCTTTAAAATACATCCACGAGGGGATTTGTGGGTCACATTCAAATGGTTTAAACCTAGCTAAGAAAATCTTACATATGGGGTACTTTTGGAAAACCTTAAAAAGAGACGCTTGTCAATATGTCAAAGTTTGTGCAAAATGTCAATACCATGGAGACTTGATCCATGCACTAGTGCAAGAATTACACCCTTTTGTCACACCATGACCATTCTATCAATGGGGTTTTGACTTGATTGACATGATTTATCCACCTTCTTCAAATGGACACAAGTATATAATCACAGCAATAGAGTACTTCACTAAATGGGTTGAGGCTTTCCCTTTATCAACTGCAATAGGGAAGTAAATTTCCATGTTTATTCTAAATCATATCATTTGTAGATATGCCATTCCTCATGCCATCATCACAGATAATGGAAAATAGTTTAAGAACAAAGATGTTGATGAACTTTGTGACACATTCCATATTACACATCACTCTTCATCCATTTATTATCCCCAAGATAATGGACAAGCAGAAGCTACCAACAAGAACATCCTTAAAATCATTAAGAGATCCGTTGGAAAATCAGGAAAGGATTGGCACCTACAAATCAATCCAGCATTGTGGGCCTATAGGACTAGTATTCGAAGCCTGATAGGAGCTACGCCTTTTTCATTGGTTTATGGGGCTGAAGTTGTTCTACCTTTAGAAGTTGAAATACAATCCCTTAGAGTGTCATTGCATGGATTAATAATGGATGAGGATTATAGAGTTGCCCACTTTCAACAATTGGAATTGTTAGAGGAACATCAAACTCAAGCCTATGATCATTTGAAAGTGTATCAGAATCAAATTTCAAGAAACTATAACAAGCATATGAAGCCAAGAACCTTTCAAATAGGGGATCTAGTATTAAGGGAAAATCCAAAAAATCAAGCTGATAGAAAAAATAAAGGAAAGTGGGAAGCAAATTGGCTTGGTCATTTTGTCATTGTTTATTCATTTGGAACAGGGACCTACAAACTGGGCGATTGTGATGGTGATGAATTGCTAGAACCTATCAATAGCATTCATCTTAAGAAGTTCCACACTTGATTCAGAGGAAAGAGTATTAGTAGAAAGAGTATCAGTTGAGAGTATCAAATGAGTCAAGCATCACCTTTGTACATGAAAAAATTCAAAAATACCAAAAAAATGAGAAAAGATCAAAAATACAAAAAAATCAGAAAGTTTAAAAAGCCAAAAACATTTGAAAAAGAGAAGAAAGTGCCTTGGTGAAAACCTAACAATAGCCACCTTGGTAGAAAAAAAGATAAAAAGAGAAATAATCCCAAGAGGTGAAAACCTGGAAATAGGCACCTTTTGTCCCTTAGGTGTTTCCTAGTTGCATTTGTACATATTGCATTCCTTCATCTCACTTGTCCATATCCTCATTGCATCTGTCATTTGTGCATTGTCCTAATAAAGTCTCAGAGCTACATTTGTGTCGTATTATAGGTTGAGTTGCCCTAAGTTTCACATTGGTCACATTTACCACTTGGGGGCACACATAATAAATTCTTGATACCTACCAGATTTAATAGTGCAACATCTTGGTCACACATCCGAAGCAGATTTTCAGATTCAGGAGAGACATTTTGGAACCTTTGATGGATATCACTGTTCAACCCTAAAATAGTTTGATTGCATAACATGATCCTTGAGTTTCATTGACTTATTTTATCAGGATTAAAAAATTGACACACCCTAAATGATCAGACTGTTTGGAATTCTTATTTGAAAATCTTGATACATTTCACAAACACTTGGAAATTTTTTATGAGTTCTTCATTAATCCTTTTTCGAGTCATGTTCTTTTTAGCTACTCAATGATGTTTTGACTAGTTTGGTGATGATAAAGACATGATATTTTCTTAAGCTTCTGAGTGACTATTTTGAGGAAGATTCTTTGACTTATGTCAATTAGTCTCAAGACCTGGTCATCCAAAAACCATCAAGGACATTCATATGGGATGGAGGGTTAACCTTTTTTTGTTTACGCAAATGGATACCTTTGCAATTTAGATTTTCCATATCTTAATACCAACATCCACTTGCAACATTGAATCTGATTAAACTAGTATTCATACTCCCATAGTTGGTCATTCAAATAGTGAGGGTTGTACTTGGTTTGATAGAAGGGGTTACCACATGGGGGAAAGTCATATTCATAATCTTATGGTCACAGTGGCACCAGTAAGGATGGTATCAAATCCTAGTTCCACAACGTTCTATGATGAAAATATATCTCAGTTTTCTTTTCTTTCACAAACCTCAAGGACAATTAGTTGCATTGCATCTTCATGTTAGATTAGTTGCATCTTCATGTTAGATTAATTGCATTTTTCATGTTAGATTAAATTGCATCTTCATGTTAGATTAGTTGCATTCTCCAAGTTAGTTTTGAAATGGCTTGTCTTTCTAGCAATTTTCCAAGTTCAAGGGGGGATATAAGTTGATAACACTTCATCAAATTTAATGGTTTCAAGTCATCAATATGAGATTTTCCTTTGCACTCATTATACATTATTCATTATTCATTACATCTTCATGTCAAAGGGAAAATCAATGAAAAGAAACACTAATAATTAGACATTTATCCATATCATCATTTAGAATTGCACATCATAAGTTAATTGCATACATCCAAAATGAAAAAAAGATAGTTGCATTCATTTATCATAGCACTAAGTATTGCATCCATTGCATTGCATAATCCATACATGGTCAAATTAGAAAAAAACATATAGAAATAAGTTGCATTAACATCATTTGCATCCATTTATCTATGTCCTACTCTAAGACATTGCATCCATAGCATAACAGAAATAAATGCATCATAGAAACATGTAGATATGCATAAAAGGGAAACTCATATCATCATCAAAGGAGGAATCAAAGATCATCATAGATAAATGTCCATCATCAATATATATAACATAAATTAGTACATCAAAGGTACATAAATAAAATGGTCCATACATCAAATTCCTGATCAAAAATACATATGATACATCATCAATGTTATATCCAAAAATCATGGAACCCAATCTATCTCACGACCTAGCAGGGGCACCTGATCCATCTCCAGCTATACCTATGCCTGAACCCCTTGCACCATTAGGATCCATGTCACCTGCTCTATCTTGTGTACTAGGAGGTGCCTAACTTGTGCTCGCACTAGTAGGTAACTGAGCCAGAGTAGTCAAAAGCTGCTACAACATAGTAGAAACCTAATCCAATCAAGCTGTAACCGCAGTCATCCCTACCTATAAACCCTAAAAATCCTGCACTAAAACATCCACAACGGGAGGAATTGGAAGTGCCTGTGATGCTGGAGGAGCCTATGGTGCCTGTGGTGCTAATGCTACCTAAGGTATCACCGGTGTCGTGCTGCTCTGTGGATCCACCTGTGGAATCTGTGCATGTCAGGAGGTCTCTGATATCTGCGCTCTCGCTCAAACCTATGCTCTTTAATGGGGACCACCATTGTTGTCAATCGTCAGAGCCTTAGAGAAAAATCTCAATAGTAAAAAGTGAAAATGAATAGTTAATTTGGCTTTTTCAACCTATTTAAGCTATTTTAACCTATTTTGTGAGATTTTTGACCTAGTCTAACCAAATCTGCATATTTTGCACATTGAGGCATTTGTTTGACATCTTTCAGCATCATTGTTTATCAAGAATGCAATCATCTTGGATCTATTCAATTAGCATTGGTCATCAAAAGTTTCACACCTAGGATCAATATGATTTCATTTCTAAGGGGGCATCATCATATCATCCAAGTGGGATTCTGCATCTATTTTATATCAAATCTGGGGCATTAAAATTTCAAACTTTATCAGGGTTTCATATCAAGATTTCATATCATATCAGGGTTTCATATCAGGATTTCATATCATATCAGGGTTTCATATCAGGATTTCATTTCATATCAGGATTTCATATCATATCAGGGTTTCATATCAGAGATTTCATATCAAGGTTTTATACCAGGGTTTCATATCAGAGTATCATATTAGGGTTTCATATCAGGGTTTCATATCAGAGCATCATATCAGGGTTTCATATTAGGATTTCATATCAGAGCATCATATCAAGGTTTCATATCAGGGTTTTCATATGAGGTTTTCATATTATTCAATCAAATCATCAGTATCGAATCAATGATCAGGACAATCAAGCTTTCTTTGAATCAATGCGCTTCACACATCAATTCAAAGAGGGGCATTTGTAGACACCTAAAATTGACTAGGTGTCTCTCAAGCATTCAAAATTGCAAATCTTAGCCAAATGCCTTAAAATCTCATCTCAATACAAATGAAATGGAGATTTATCAAAACAAATGGACAAAAATCAAATGAAATTAAAAGATCAAATAATCATGAAATCAAATAATTAAATTCAAGCCTAAAGGGATTAATCAAATTATGCAATTGATTTTTCAATTGTATAGTTCAAATAAAAAAGATCAAATCCAACCCATTCACCCTTCCATGGCTAAATTAATTAAATGATTGAGTTATTTAATTCCTAATATCTTTGAGACAACCAACCAACTTTCCCTCCATTTGAGAACACCTTAAAGCTTTTGAATTAACCAAACTTTGATCATGATAAACTCACTCTACCCCCTACCCTTGGGAAAATGCTATAAATACAAGCCATTTCCTTTGTGTTTGGGATCCAAGAATTTCAAGAGAAAAAGCATCCTTATTATACGCATATGGAGAGCGTTTGAGGGCTTTTGATCACATTTCAGCATTTGCATAGCATTTAGTATATCATGTTTTAGGAGAATTTGTTGTTTTCTAACATATCTTGGAGCATTTTGAGCATTTGTTTATCATTCATTTCTCATTCTAGTATTGTCCTTGAGAGAGATTAAGCTTGAGAGCTCTCTTAATAAAGCTTAGATAGAGAACCATGAGATGATATAGATTTTTAGCTTCAATTCTTAGATTAAATCGTATTTTCTTTCCATAGAATTGTTGTTATTAGTCTTAATTTCATGAAGGTGTTAATCTTACACACACACCTCCTCCAAAGAAGAAGAAGATGAATGAGCCTAATTCACTTGTTGAATCTATAGAAAATTTATATTATAAATACAAAGAAGGTAATGACTGATATGTGCAATATGGGGAATAAGTTGACCAGTCCCTTCATTCACTCATTAGAATAGATTCAACTAATGAAATATAGAAAGATAGAAAGTATCTAGGTGTTCCCAAGCCATTGGAATTAATTGATAATGAAATAATGATTGCTTTTAGAAAACTCCTTAAGAATGATATGTTCATTCAAATCCAACAATTTAAAGGGTTATGGTTAAAGAAAAAGATGATGGAAGTTGCAAAATACATAATATTTATGTAAAGCGGGATAAACATTGGTGAGTATCTAGAAGGATTGGGAAAACATAAAATTTCCTCCCAAAGACTTATAAGGATGGATATACAAATGTTGGTTATCGTAGAGGTGTTAGTGGTAATGAATCAAATGAGATAGTGAATAGCTGGGGACCATTCTAGTTTACGCACACACACATACACAGATATATGTGTGTGTGTATATATGTATATATATGTGTGTGTATATCCACATTAATATATATATATATGTGTGTGTGTGTATCTATATATGTATATGTATATATACATATATATGTATATATACATATACACATATATATATATATACATATATATGCATATATATATACACATATATAGATATACACACACACACACACACACACACACACACATATATATATATATATATATGCATATATGTGTGTGTATATATATATATATACATGTATATATACATACATAGATACAAGACAATGGAAAAAGAAGAAAAGAGACAGATGGCTACCAGACTTGATGAAAAAACAAGTGATGTAGAGAAGCTCAAAAATAGCTAGTTGGACATGGTCAACCAACTGTTATTTTCAAATCAAGAGATAAATAGAAAGGACATTGAAATTATATATCTAAGATCTGAGAACAATCAAATGAAAAATGACTTGAGATCTGAAAGAGAACTCGTTGAGAGAATAAACAAACCGAATGAAGCCTTGAGTGACACCTCTAGACCTAGACATACCGAGCACTAGTCTCCCACTAAAAAAGGAGAATAATCAAAGGGTGGAGAAATAAGAAATGCAAAGGTGAAGAAAAAAAAACCTACATGTTATCATTGTGGGAAACCAGGCCACACAACAAAAATTTACTAAATCAATAATGGTAAATCCAATCCTAAACCCAAATTTAATGGATATCATTTCAATTGTAAAAAGAATGGACATTCGGAAATGAATGCAAGTCAAAGACTAGCAGTACATCTACTTCACCTAGATTCCAAGGACATTGCTACAATTGCCATAAGTTTGGTTACATAACTGAAGATTGCATATCCAATGCAAAATCCAAATGGACATCCAAGAAACAAGGAAATGCACTAAGGAAAGGTAACACATTCAATTGGGATTACAATACAAGACATAGTTATCATTATTGTAGTGTATATGGTCATGTTCCAGAAAATTGTATAATGACACACTTTAGATGTAAATCCAAGATTTGGATGAATGAGAGTTTGGTCTGTTATAGTTGTCATGAGATCAGTCACACCAAGAGATATTACAAGACCAGAGCCCCAACACCTACTATTGAGCAGATAAAGAATCATATGAATCTGACATGGAGAAAGAAAGAAGAAGCAAGAAATAGTGGACCCAGTGAAGCCAAGATCACCCAGTCTAATGGATCAGGTGATCACAACGCTTCTAATTAAAAAAAAAAGGTATGTAAGGAACTGTTTTCTCAAATGCTATATTTTACACTAGTTCCTAACATAAGATATATTAAAATCCATATCTGCATAAGGTAAGATGCATTAGGATAGATTTGAGACAACAGATAAGAAAAAAATTGATATGCAGAATTGATGTCGAGCATCAGTATTAGCATATGTCAAGCACCCATATCGACTAAGCTCATATGTCGACCGAGTCACTATTCTGACTAAATGATAGTGTGTGATAACCGAGCTATTTATTCAAGGATAGAGGACAATTGTTATCCACCTACCATTGCATGAAGCATTTATTAAAGAACTAATTCAATTATTTGAAGGTATATAGTGGATTTAGGCATTCATTTTTCATTTCACACAGTGATTTAGAGTATTCTGAGAGCTTCTATGTCAATTCAAGAGCAACTTGAGAATATTTTGTAAGGATTCCACCTATGTATCATCAACACGTATTGTGAAAGTTAAAAAACCTATTGCTGCCAAGTTATCCATAATCTATTTCACAAACCCTAATTTGCAGAAATGGCATCCAGTTCATCTGTTGGCATGAAGAGACAAGACAAGGGAATGTTGAGTGTTTAGTTGTGTTGGTGCTCAAATCAATAGATTGGGTTTCCTATGGACTTGCCAATCCAATGTTGGGAAACCCAAGTGATTTGGCCAACTAACAAATCACAACCAAGGCAAGGTTGGAACTTTTACAATTCTGGCTCTGCAAAACCAAGGCTGGTAGGCCTATACCTTCACTTATCCTTCAAGTTACAAGGATTTTTATACCAGATAAGAAACACTTCAACCTTCTCTCTCAAGTATGGCAAGGAACTTGAAAGGAATCTAACTGAAATCAATATATCATGAACTCTAAACTAAAATACTTTAAGTAATTGAAAGAATGTTTAGTAAATGTGTATGTAATTTGAAATGAATAGATAGATAAGATATCACAAAACTATAAATAATGAACTAAATAATTATAATCCAAATAATGATTAGACCGCTGCCCTATTCTACCATGGGAAATAGAGTCAAGATCATTCCAATCTTATGTTCAACCTCAGAGACAGTTTTACAAGAAAATTTATCACTTCAAAGGTGTTATGGAATGTACATGCAACCTAAAACAAATTCAGAGATATTTCAAAAGGGTACTACTTCTCAGATGACAGAGCAATTGACTAAGGCCTCAATCAATAGAATTTAACCATGCAAAATGAGAAAACCAATTGAAAATATAGAATATGAATCAAATAAAGAAGCATGCACATCAAACTATCACTTTGAAGAAGTTCTATTGGTTTATCTGAGGGACTAATTGTAAAATGATAATGAAACAATTGCATACATGAAGAAAAAGGACTTATCTTTATCGATTATGAAAATAGTACAATAGAGTTTACATTTGAAGTTATTGATCCATCTAATCCATCTATCAAAATTGCATTATTGTTGTATTGTCTTCTCTTTACATTTTACATTATGTATATATATGTGTTTGAGTGTCTTTCACACCTCTTTATGGTGAAAAGACACAACTCTTATTACAAATCATTTTGAAAAAACAATAAACTAACTAAAAAATAACTACCTAACTTTTGGATTTGGCTTTGGTCGAAAATTCAAAACTCCTCGTGAAAATCTAATATTTCTTCTAGAGATAGGAAATTTGATTTCCCAAACTTGGTCATTTTTAGAGTTTTAAAATTTGACCATCTTCACCCTCTGTCGGCATCATTTTTGTAGCAGGTCAAAATTCGAGCATTTTCTGAAGGCTTCAATTAGTTAGTTCTATTTATTTATGTCATTAAGCTTCCTTCCTTAATCCCTCAAATTTTAATTGAAAATTAATATAATTTTGAATCCCATTTCATGTACTCCATCATATCATCAATTATTGGGAATGAAGTTTAGGATGCCATTTTTTAGAGTTTTATCAC
>MU224608.1:2275540-2321700 GCA_018584345.1 Thuja plicata | reverse complement strand
AATCAAATAAAGAAGCATGCACATCAAACTATCACTTTGAAGAAGTTCTATTGGTTTATCTGAGGGACTAATTGTAAAATGATAATGAAACAATTGCATACATGAAGAAAAAGGACTTATCTTTATCAATTATGAAAATAGCACAATAGAGTTCACATTTGAAGTTATTGATCCATCTAATCCATATATCAAAATTGTATTATTGATGTATTTTCTTGTCTTTACATTTTATATTATGTATATATATGTGTTTGAGTGGCTTTCACACCTCTTTAGGGTGAAAAGACACAACTCTTATTACAAATTATGTTGAAAAAACAATAAACCAACTAAAAAATAACTACCTAACTTTCGGATTTGGCTTTGGTAAAAAATTCAAAACTCCTCATGAAAAGCTAATATTTTTGCTAAAGATAGGAAATTTGATTTCCCAAACTGGGTCATTTTTAGATTTTTAAAATTCAACAATATTTATCCTCTATCAGTGTCATTTTTGCAGCAGGTCAAAATTCGAGCATTTTCTGAAGGCTTTGATTAGTTAGTTCTATTTATTTGTGTCATTAAGCTTCCTTACTTAATCCCTCAACTTTTAATTGAAAATTAATATAATTTTGAATCCCATTTCATGTACTCCATCATAGAATCAATTATTGGGAATGAAGTTTAGGATGCCATTTTTGATAGTTTTATCACTTTATAGGACTCCAAATTTTTCCAAAAATTTAGAGCTCCAACAAGTTGGTCAGGAGCTATGGTGTGCACCTCCCAATTTCCAAATTGTTCCTAAAATTGTCGTGAAGGGAGATATTATGGGAGCCCTATCATCAATCTCACCTAAAGTAATTATGATCCATGATGTGAGAGCATGTTACATGTGAAAAATCAGACAAGTTGGAGATTTTGAGTTAAGGGAAGCCTATGATAAATTATGTGAAAATGGAGCTTTGAAGGTTGATCATCATCACATTGTCAAAAAGGGGTTAGTCTGTGCCCTATACTTCCCATGCAACCTCAAATTTGAATGGATCAAGATTGTGCCAAGAAGAACACATGATATGTATCTATGGATGGAGAATGGACTAGTAAAGATCACAAAGATATTATCCACCAAGTTACTGGTTACCCTATTGTGCAAGGGAAACGAACCATGCGTTGTTAGAAAAATGAAGAAATTGAGAATTTTACTGTTTCCAAGTGGAAAAAGAGAGGAATGAAAATTTCTACGCTAACAGATCCTAAAATTGACTTCTGAGTTAGAGTGATTGTTCACAAGATTTACCAATCGAGCCGATTGGGTAGTGTCCCAAATGTTCTGGTTGATCATGCATGGAAGATATAGAAAAAGGATCATACTTATGATCTTTTCGAGATTAATATGACTCAACTTGCTGAGAATCAATCAACAATTAGGAAGGATAAGAACTCTATCTGTAAGTTCAGATCCTTACTAGTTTGTATATTTTTCTATGTTAATAATACTTTTCCTACAATAGGAAATGTAGTATGGAGTCAGGAAAAACCGGTAATAGTTAAGATTAATGAGTTTATACAATATTTAGGAGAGAATTTTGATACTATGATGGGTAATTATTTTATGGAGTTTAAGAAAAATATTAGATGAAGAAGCAGAATCCCTATATCACTAGTTGAGAAGCATTATGATGATGTTTTCTTCCTAGTTGATACTGATAACACTTATGTACACGCTATAGTACCAAGGATAGCATGGGTAAGGCCATTAGCTTATGAAGTAAAAATTAATGAAACATGTGCAAAAATAACAACTCTACTAGTAGAGGAAATTGATAGAAAGGCTAAGAGATTTAGAAATTATGATGAAGCAAAATCAAAGATAACCAGAAATTTGAAGGCTGCAACAATGGAAAGGAAGAGAAAGAAAATTGTATAGAATCTTGAGAAGATGTTAGGAGAAGAAGAAGCAGAATATGCACCAGTACAGATCACACAAGGTCAAGGTGAGGACCAATCTAGTGACTCTAAAGAAAGTGAAGAAGATGTGGAAGTGAACAAGAAGGGTAAGAAAGTAATGGTTGCCAAGCCAACCAAGAAGAGGAGTTCACAGTAGAAATATACTCCTCCTGCCACATCTAGACCAAGAAATAGGGCATCTATAATTACAATATCAGTCGAGCTACCAAAGAAGACATTAGTAAGGAATGATGAGGGGGAAAGCTTAGCAAAAAGGAAACAAGTTCAAACTGAAGCTTAGCCGAGCCACCCTAAGAGGAAGCCGAGGAGGAAATATATTATGGGTAAAGATGAAGAAGATGAAGAATGGACAAAAAAAGAGGACATCAACAAGTTCAAATTTGTAACACACAAATATCCTACTAATGTTGATGAGATTTGTCACAACATCAGGAGGTCAGCAAGTTTGTTTGGATTCAATTTATTAAATTTGAAAAATTAAGTAAAATTGATAAGGTAAAGATAGAAGAAGGAATTATGGATATGTTAGTTTCATACAAGATGCCACCATTAGAGATTGGGAATTTAGTCCATAATGAACTAGAAAATAATATTGATGAGAGATGACAACATGTCATTATGATAGAGAGGCAGATCAGAGAAGGAGCACTAGGTCAAATTATGCTTGACTTGACAAAGAAGCAGAGAGAAAAATTCATGGACCAATATAGGAATATATTTGTTCCTAAATTAAGGACTTATTCTATACTGAAGAATGATGTTGAAGGAGTTTTACAAAAAGGCCAAAGGATATGGAAGATTATACTTGGATTTATAGTGGACAAGAAGAAAGATGAAGGCGCATCAAAACAAGTTGAGCTTGACAATAAAGAAGATATTGATGAGTCTAATAACGCTAAGGATGAAATCAATGATAATTTTGAGGATGAGATGAAGGATAAGGTTGAGGATGAGAAAATTGAGGTTTTGAAAATTAATGAGGGTTTACAAGGTTTGAATGCCAAAGAAAAGGGTAAAGAAACACTCATAATTCTAGATTCACCTATTGAGGAAAACCTTAAAGTCAATTAAGAAGTAGATAAAAGAAAAGAAGATCAAGAATATTAGTTTGCATCAGATATCTCTAAATCACATGAAGAAGACACATAGGAGACTCATACTCTTGAGACCAAGGAGAAATAGGAACCTAAGGAGAAATAGGCCATTCAAGAATTAGTAGAGTTACCTAATGTCACACCTCTTGTGCATACTACGAATAAGAGTGCTGAAACACCTAAATAGAAAATTATTACTCAGAAGGAATTATTTTCAATCAGCGGTGATACCAGTATCTTGAAAGATGAATAAAGATGGAGTAGTAGCTCACCAGAGACCAAGAAGGAGAAGTCACATAAGAAGAAAAATGATATGTCTCTGAGCATTGAAGTGACACTTTAATAAGTTATAGTAATTCCAAAATGGGATACTGATAACTTACCTTACGAGCAAATGCTAATCTTGCATGATTTATTGAAAATAAAGAGAAAGCAAGAGGAATTGAAAAGGGAAAATCAAAAGAAGAAAGTACTACATGAGATAAAAGATATCTTTATTGATTCTTTTGAGTTTCAAAATTTAAATGAGCAGGTACCTATATTAGAAAAATTTATTCATATTGTTCAAAAGGTGAACAATGATGATATCAATGCAAATGTGAAACTCATGTAATGATCTGAGAGAAAGTTTGAGACCAAAGTACTTGAGAAAGTTGCAGAAAATCTTACTCAAAAGTAGGTTGCACTTTCTTTTTTGGTAAGAAATCTAGAAGAAGTCATAGAAAATGTTCTCTCTTTGTACAAACAAGTTTGTGATATATAATTCTTTACAAAGAAGAATCAAAAACTTATTGAGAATCTACAATCAGATTTGAAGTCAACAAGACACTCACTGAGCATGGATGCAATTTCCATCTCTATTCATTTTAACAGGTTGACACATGTCCAAGGGAGACTAGCCAAGCTCATGGATAATGATGGCAGAATAAGGGCCAAATTGATTTCAATTCTGACTATGTTGATACCACATTTGGAGGTTGTGAAAAAAAAGTTGAAAGAAGCAAAAGAAGTAGCATAGAAAGATCCACCTCTTAATATTGCAGAGAGTTTGATCAATCTAGATGCCAAGCTAGAAATCAAGTTCCAGGTTTTAGAATCTATTAGAAGAAATTGGGGTAATGGTTGGTGATGATCCTATAGATTTGCAAGCCATTCTTGGACAAGTATGGTCTGGCCCCTACAACCTTAGCAGACAAAAGTGACAAAAACAAGTGGGAAATGTAATGAGATACAATCAAGGGGAAATAAGGAGAAATAAGTATAAGGTATAATATTTTTTGTTGTATTATGTACATATGTTGTATATGTAGTGTAGTCTTTATAAAGATCAAGTCAGAATCCTAGGGGGAGTTCTAAGTCTACTTGAGTACTATTTTTTCAAAGGACTGAAAAGTCATGACAAAGTGTTTTTTCCACTAATGTCAAAGGGGGAGATTGTTGATCTCCAAGTATTTTTTGTCTATTATTGTCACATAGTTATTCATAAACAAGGAAGGTTGGCTGGTCATCACTGTGACCAAGCCATCTCACTAAGTTTGAGATAGAGCAATAGTTATTGCTGAGAAAGATAGAGGTCACCAAGTACTCAATAGTTGCTGAGCAGAATGATTTCCAAGATGCATAGAAGATTTAGGGCCAAGTGATAGCATATGGTTATGCTGAGCGAGACAATATTGAACAAGAAAGAGAGTTAACCTATGTCGAGTAAAAAGGTCATTGTATATGTGTTTGGAATGGCACAAATACATAGGTAAACTATTTTGGCTGACTTCTAAGATTGGACATCTGACCAAGAAGCTATCCTCCTTTATTAAAACTCATTTAATTTATCAACCCATGGACATATATGCACCAAGGATTCTTACTCAGACCATGCTATGGCTGCAAGAAATAAATATATTTTGAAAGGAAACTCTTCTATAGCTCCGAAGAATGTTGGAAAGGAAATGCAAAAGTGAAAGTTCTTGAAGGAACACTACAACTTGGAAACACAATTATAATGCTTCAACAACTCTACCTCTTTGGCTATAGGAAGTAATAGACTATCATGCAGCTTTCGTTGTAGGAAATATGTTAACACCAAAATTATGATACCAAGATGCAGGAAACTTAAACTACGGGTCTGTGCAAGATCATGGTATGCCAAAAAGTGGTGATATGAAAAAAATGAGTTTTTCACTCATCCAAAAGCGCACCCAAAAGGTTTTTGAGTTTTGAGTAGGCCTGGGTGACAGTACACTTGGCCAAGCCAAAAGCCAAAGCTAAAGCATTATCAGATGTCCGATAATATCAGATGTCTGATAATATCAGATGTCCAATAATATAAGATATATGATATCCATCAATAGAAATATATTGTTGCCTACGGCTGTGTTCAACATTTTCATTGTGAAAACATTGAAGCAGGGATACCGAGCCAAAACAATTGTATATCAGATAGGTATCTGATATCAGATTTCCTCTAGTACACTAGGTAAGTGAAATATAGTTGTTTCGTTATTGTTTTTTGTTTTTGAATTTAAGTTTATTAGTTTTTAAAAAAAAACTAGGTTTTATATGATATTGTGTATTATTTTGTAAAATTTATGATAAACTAGAGTTGAAATTGATATTTTTTATTCTATATTGTTTTTAAATTAGACATGGATTCAAACCAATCTAAAAACCCTCCCTCTCAATCCATGAACAATCCAGAACCACATCAAAAAAATCCCCTGCCTTTAGAAGACCAACTATTCTCAAACCCTCGACCAATACAGGATCTCATAGGAGATAATCTAAATCAGCTTGGAGGATATCAGAACACATATGTAAATATCCCCACCTTGCATCCCATGTTTTCCATGCTGACCTCCATTATTGAGAGCATGGAGAAACTCACAGAACAACACAATGCCACACTTCTTTGGTGTGGATCCATGCATGCCCAATTTGATGATGGGCTTGACTACAATCAAGTTTCTGATCTAAACATAAAAAAACCTGACATATGTAACATTTTTGTTGATCTAAAAACTGGTTTAAAAGTGGACCCCAAAAAAACCAAGTTGTCAATTAAATGGTGTACAAATGAGGCAATACGTAACAACTTCTGGGATCGCTAATGGATGGTTTTTGATAGACCACCCCATAGCAATTTTGATGTCACATTTTATTTCATTCAGAAATTGTATGCTAAATTTATGCTCGGTCACAAAGTCAATTACTGGAGCATGAGACATAACCAGGGCATGGGCTTAGGTGCTCCCCAGGATAGGCCAGGGGCACATAAGATGAAATCCCAAACATATCTCCCCCCTCTCGAGATTTCACCACCTCCCACAGTGCAGCATCCTAACATTATTGTTGAGGCCGGCTCATAGACTATTCAAGCCATTCACCATTTGAGTGATCTACTCGTTAGGCAGAGTGCAACATTGTTGCCTCCTCATACTGATGCTTCTGGCCCTTCCACATCCTCCATGAGCTCACACGTTTTTGTGCCTCATACTTGCATTATGTGCAAGAATATGTGCTTGGGTCCCCTGAATGATAGTGATGCATATAACTATGTGTTCGAGGTGGACGATACTATACAACACACTACAAAAACTGAAACACCCCATGGAGATGTGCATCAGGGGAATATAGAGGCATGGAATCCTACTATTATGGTAAGATTAAATAGTTAACTTGTTACATTTTACATTTAATTTTAAACGTTTGTATTTTTAGTAGAATTTTCTTATAATGATTGCCCACTTATGTTTTTTTATGTGTTTCATTTATGTCCAGTTGATGACAGAGGAGGAGATGACATAGGTGGAGGGCTCCACACTTTCGGCCATTTCATTTGGCCTTGACACTTCCATGGTACATATGTTTTAATGTAATTATTGGTTTCCTTTTATTATAATATTGTATTCATGTATTTTCAAATTTTTATGATCATCTTATTACATACTGATGCAGGTTTCACCTGTTGCCACTGGGGGGCAATATGAGGGGGTTCAGGCATCTCATGTTGACAAGGGGAAGGTAATTAAATATTTTAGATTGATTAAGCATACATAGTATACATGTCACTTGTGCATACTCATTTTTAATTACATGTTCTATTTGAAAGAGGGTGGTGTTTGATGATGTCATGAGACCAGTTCACCATGATAGATCCACATGCTTCTCAATTTACAGTGATAGCCCCATAGTACATATATTTATAAATTTATTTGTGTGTATTTTACCATCAAGTATATATTTAATATGATCAAGTCATGATTGTATGAAACTTATCTGTTTGACTTTTGTAGGTCACCCCTAGTTTGAGGGAGGTACCATGCCAAGGGTTTGTATCATTGATGACCCGACCAACATTACGTGAAGAAAGTTCAACACAGGTAAGTTTTAATGTTAATTTAGTTATATTTAAAACATGTATTTGCTACCAAAGAGTTAACATTAAATAGTATAAGTCCTACATCAATCTCATGTTCGCAAACATATATATATATAGGTCAGAGTCGACATTGGTGGCATTGTCCCTTCGCTACCAATGACATATATTAGGTCTCTTGACCACTTGAGGAGACATAGAGGCAAGGTACATGAGAGTTATTTATTATTTTTGACTATGATTTTAAATTTTTATTTATTATTTATAGAAACCATATAAATTAAGTAATCTAACTTGGGGTTTCACTTTTGTGTTTGAATGCAGGATCCATTAGAGCCAAAGAGTAGTTCGAAGAGACTTCACTTTGATCATCCACCAGTAGAATAGGATTTCCTAGAAACATTTGTAGTTGAACTTCTTATGTTGAGATGCCATATGACACATTTTGAGATGACGTATGCCATATTGTATCTAGATATGAACTGATATTGTAAATTTTTGGAGATGGCATATACCACATTTTGTACAAAACTATTTCATATATATACATATCTACATGTTCATTTTTGATTATTTTATCTTTTTCATGTGTACTATGTATGTATCATTTCCATATTATATCTTTGAACTATGTTGTATGTGTATATTATTTCCATATTATGTCTTTGTCATGCATTGTATTTATGTATGTATGTTCATTTTTATATTATATCTTTTCCATGCATTGTATGTATGTATTATTTTCATACTACATCTTCATTCTCTATTATCCATCTGGTGAACTATACTTTTGAGAGCACCAAAATGTGTATTGCAAGATTCATGGTAGATAGGAGTGCAATTAATTAATGTTTTGTGAAATGCATTATGTTATTTAACATTTATTTTACATGTGTTTTTTTGAAAGACTCCATTGTTGTGATGCTGGGATAACTAAACCTCTAATTTGGTTTTCAATCTCCTTCATTCATACATTTGGCATGCCCAATGAGACAACCTTTCATCCTTTATATAGCTGGTTTTCATTTGATTAATGTTATTATTTTGGTGTTACACCATGTTTGAATAGATCTAAAAGTACTTTTCATGTTTTGTTTATAATCCTTGCAATCAATGCAATGCATTGCTTCATACTTCTTCATACTCCTACCATTCAATCATGCTCCAAAATCCATGTTATGCATCCTTCATTCAATAGGCATCAATGTCACTTTTTGCACAAGCCGAGATCTGATCGCCAAATGGAATCAAATTTCAACTGAGCAACAATGTCACTTTTTGCACCAACCGAGATCCAGTTGCCAAATGGAATCAGAGTGGAATCTCCTAGAATTGATCCATGTGTTTGTAGGCCTTCCCAAGATGATCCTTGTGCAATTCATGGATCTTTGATATCTATCACGAGGTCTGAGATATGGATCTCCAAAAATTGCTGCCAAATTTGGCTTAGTGCACATTGGGAACACTTCAGTCTGACATGCGCTGGAACGTTCTTGGTGCTACGTGAGTGAAGAAAGGTCTACCCTAGTATTTACTTGGCCAACTAGATCTGATGGAGCTGACGGTTTGGTCCCATGACGAACAGTTTGAATGATGCACCATTGAGCAACTTTCAACTGAGCAATAATGTCACTTTTTGCACCAACTGAGATCCGAACACTAAATGGAATCAGAGTGGAATCTCCCATAACTGATCCATGTGCTTGTAGGTGTTCCCAAGATTTTCCTTGTGCACTTGATAGGTCTTTGATATCTATCACAAGGTCCAAGATATGGATCTCCAAAAATTGCTGCCAAATTTGGCTTAGTGCACCTTGGGAACACTTCGGTCCAACATGTGAAAGAATGTTCTTGGTGCTATGTGAGCAAAGAAAGGTCTCCCCTAGCATTTATCTGGACAACTTGATCTGATGCAACTGACAGTTTGGTCCCACAATGAATGGTTTGAATGATGCACCATTGAGCAACTTTCAACTGAGCAATAATGTCACTTTTTGCACCAACCGAGATCTGGTCGCCAAATGGAATCAGAGTGGAATCTCCTAGAACTGATCCATTTGCTTGTAGGAATTCCCAAGATGGTCCTTATTCATTTCATGGATCTTTGATACCTATCATGAGGTATGAGATATGGATCTCCAAAAATTGCTACCAAATTTGGCTTAGTGCACCTTGGGAACACTTTGGTCTGACATGCGCCAGAATGTTCTTGGTGCTACACGAGAAAAGAAAGGTCTCCCCTATAATTTACCTGGCCAAATGGATTTGATGGAGCTGACAGTTTGGTCCCATGATGAATGGTTTGAAAGATGCACCATTGAGCAACTTTTAACTGAGCAATAATGTCACTTTTTGCACCAACCAAGATCCAGTCGCCAAATGGAATCAGAGTGGAACCTCCAAGAACTGAGCCACATACTTTTAGGCCTTCCCAAGATATTCCTTGTGCACTTCATGGATCTTTGATATCTGTCACGAGGTCCGAGATATGGATCTCCAAAAATCGCTGCCAAATTTGGCTTAGTGCACCTTGGGAACACTTCGATCTGACATGCACAAGAATGTTCTTGGTACTATGCGAGAGAAGAAAGGTCTCCCCTATCATTTACCCAGCCAAATGGATCTGATGGAGCTGACGGTTTGGTCCCACAATGAATGGTTTGAAAGATGAACCATTGAGAAACTTTCAACTGAGCAATAATGTCACTTTTTGCACCAACCAAGATCTGATTGCCAAATGGAATCAGAGTGGAATCTCCTATAACTGAGCCACATGCTTGTAGGCCTTCCCAAGATGGTCCTTTTACACTTTACAGATCTTTGATATCTTTCACGAGGTCCGAGATATGGATCTCCAAAAATTGCTGCCAAATTTGGCTTAGTACACCTTGGGAACACTTCGTTCTGACATGCGTCGGAATGTTCTTGGTGCTACATGAGTGAAGAAAGGTCTCCCCTAGCATTTAACCAGCCAACTAGAGCTGATGGAGCTGACGGTTTGGTCCCATGAAAAATGGTTTGAAAGATGCACCATTGAGAAACTTTCAACTTAGCAACAATGTCACTTTTTGCACCAACCAAGATCCGATTGCCAAATGGAATCAGAGTGGAATCTCCTATAACTGAGCCACATTATTGTAGGCCTTCCCAAGATCATCCTTATGCACTTCATGGATTTTTGATATCTTTCACGAGGTCTGAGATATTGATCTCCAAAAATTGCTGCCAAATTTGGCTTAGTGCACCTTGGGAACACTTCGGTTTGACATGCGCCAGAACGTTCTTGGTGCTACACGAGTGAAGAAAGGTCTCCCCTAGAGTTTACCCAGCCAAACGGATCTAATGGAGCTGATGGTTTGGTCCCACGATGAACATTTTGAAAGATGCACCATTGAGCAACTGTCAATTTAGCAACAATGTCACGTTTTCCACCAACTGAGATCCGGTCGCCAAATGGAATCAGAGTGGAATCTCCCAGAACTGAGACACATGATTGTAGGCCTTCCCAATATGGTCCTTTTTCACTTCACAAATATTTTATATCTTTCATGAGGTTTGAGTGCCAAAAATTCCAAAAATTCACAAGTATTCCAAAAATCACTGCCAAATTTGGCTTAGTGCACCTTGGGAACACTTTGGTCCGACATGCGTCAGAACATTCTTGGTGTTACACAAGTGAAGAAAGGTCACCCATAGAATTTAGCTAGCCAACTAGAGCTAATGGAGGTGATATTTTGGTCCCATGATGAATGGTTCTTGATGCTCTTGAATTCTTAGTGGTATGTGACGGGCATAGAAGCATAGACTAGATGCTCGATTCCCCATAACTTTTGATGGTTATTTTTTCAAGAACCAAAAGTGGATAAATGATATTCTCTCATGTTATCCAAGGTATCCCAAGTGTTATATTTTTTGAGTTCAAGGTTTTACAGGTACTTCCTTCATTAAGTACCCCAATTACCCCTTCCAAGCCAAAGTGAGGGTTCCTAAGTTAGAGGAGTTGTCCAATGTTTCAAGACTTGTGCTTTTGGTAAAAGTGCTGCCCCAACTAGTAATTTTTTATCATAAAATTAATTTCCAAGACCTTTGGGATATTTTGAAGTAAAACTAGAAAAGGTGTTCTATATATGGATGAATTTTTCATGTAATTCTGTGAATTTTTGAAACTATACGATTCCACAATTTACTACTTTGAAAACATTCAACAAAGCCTTATATTTTATTGTACAAGAATTTATAAAACATCTTATCTAACACATTTGAAATAAATCCTTGACAATTTTTTGTAAATATTTGCATTCTTGCATGTATTTCATCATTATACAAGTTTGATTATATCAATGTTATCAAAATTCTGAGATATAGAATTTCAAAATCATCGATACATAACTATATATATCAAAATTTTAAGTGTCATTTCCACTCCTAAAGTGCATAAGTTTAACACATGGTACTTGATGACATCTACATTCTAATCCCTGGATTCATAAGGCACAAGAAAAAAATAAGTTTATAGGTCAAGCCAAAAAGATTATGAATGTATAAGTAACTAAATGAACCAAAGAACGTGACTAGCCAATGCATAGTGAAGTTTACCATCATAAAAGATCTAGGCTAATCAAATGCACACCTCAATCTCCTATGTCTATCATATATGTATCCAACTGCACTTAAAATCCACATACAAAACCAAGTTTATTGGCCAAATTTAAAGTAGAAAACTACAATGAACATGTATTGAATGAAACCGTAATCAACATGGAGAGCCTTACAGTGAGTTCCACTTACCTACTAAAGTGTTCCTGAAGGGTCATCTCTTTTCTTGAGGGTATTCAATATTTCTTCATGATCAACAATATTAATAGTCCAAAGTTCCTTTGTCTTTGGTTTTCCTTGATCTTTTAGCAACTTAACATTAGCTGCTATAACAAGGTGTGAATACATGATAATGGTTTTGTGCTTCTCGTAGTCTTCAAATGCGGGAATACCATTATTTCTAATCATGTATGTGCGCTACCATGTTCTCATGACAACATGTGATCCTGTTGGATATGTGAACATATCATCATCTATCATCGGTTGTGCAAGTTTCTACTTTCCTCATACACAATGTGCTAACCAGTAATATGATCTCTCATCATTTCCCTATGGTGCAACCAATGCAAAAACATGTCCTCACTGTAGAAGATTTGAAAGATGGTCATAGTCAAGTGAACAATCCATGTCATCATTTATTACAGAGAGTGTCACAGATAAAGGAGTTAGATAATGTGGAACCCACGTATTGACCCACTCACTTGACTCACATTGATCCCAATCACACTAAAGACACCTCAGACAAAAACAAGCCAACTCTCATGTCCAAATGGTCCATGTACTAGCATCTAAGCTTTGAAATGAATGCATTTTTGAAGAATCTTTCACGGTTTGACAATCCAACCTATCTCCAATTGTGCTCAACTCAACCCACCAAAAGAATTGGTGCACCTTTGAATCAAGAGTCCCCACTGTGACAATGTTGAAGTACACCAATCAATAATAGAACGAGCATCAAGGAGTTCTGCACCTAAAATCCTCAATTGCTCCTTAACTAGAGCTCTCTTTACACATGTACCTACTCAATCATGCTCCCCTTTTCCATGACCAGCCTCAAAAAAACTCCAAATATGAGGTACACCTCTCTCTACATGCATTCTACATAACCAATAAAACATACGATAATTTTTGAATTGACCCATGCAATTATTTGACCAAATGAGATGTCTATCCATAGAAATATCATTTTCCCGCACCCTCTCAAAATAGTTCTCAAATCAATGTTGGACATACTTGTGAGAGTGAGATTTATCATCACTCATATAAAAATGGTATTCTCAGAATATATTTCGGTCATCTTCTATACTATCAGGGGAATGTCTATATGTTATGTGCACAAAAATAGAGACCTGAATGGAATTGTAATATTAAACTTGCAACTCATTTTGGGGCTACAATGTATAGTTCTCTACAAAGTCAACGACCGATATAATAGTGCCAATCGGGAAAGTGTTCTTACAAATCTTGAATTGTTGATCCAACCACTGAGACCTGTGACTATGCGTTGCATACTTGTCAAGATGATTCTTCTTGAAATCTGAAATAAAATCAGTTACATTGCATTCTTTTGTAACCAACTCACATCTAGATCCTTCACCTCCACTTTTCAATGTATATTTAACGGTTTCATATACCTTTTCTTGGACAATTGTCTTCCCAAAATCATGTTCGTAGCCCTCATGAAAACATGAAATAAAATTCACTAGCCCACCACACTTTGGGCACTTGTCATTTAAGAAATCTTATCTATAAAAGAAACATCCATCATCTCTAGGACATAAAAAAATATCTAGCAAGTCTCTTGATGATTTTGGAAGAGCACTTGCACCACACTCCTCCAACATTTCACTAGTATGCAGAGTAAAATGAATGGATTGTAACAATTCGTGATCCATTGAAAACTCCACATGATATTTGAAACAACATGTATTTCAAATCTTAAGAGGCACACAAAAAAAAGGCTTAAATTCTTCAAAATCTCTTTGTTATATTTGCATTGTTGGATATGTCTCACAAAATTTTTTGAACAACATTGATTGACTCACCTCCAAATAATATTTTGGATGCGGGGTGCGGTCTTGAATGCCAATTCTCAACTTCAAGACATCCTTCACATTTGGTGACACTCTTGATTTAGATTGCCAAAATAGTTGAATTTGATCCTTCCCATCATCAGTAAGCTTCTTATCACAACGTGGAAGTCTCCCACCATAAGCCCATGTATCATTTTGAAGAGGATCATCAAGTATTTCTCTTCTTGCAAGTGCTCTATCCAAAGTCTTATGATTTAGGTTCAAGTCAAAACAAGTTTGTCTCATCAAATGAGCCTTTCTGAAATGATGACTTACTAAGGAGGTTGTAATAACCCTCCTAGCGGCTATCTTGTCTTTTTCCTTGGTAGTCCTCCCAATGGAATTGAGAGCACTAAAAAGATTTCTCACAATAATAGCATTCCTCTCCTTTTTCTTGTTCACACTAATCTTCAATTTTGCTAGAATAGGTCTAATCTTCTGCATCTTTAACAATTGCATAAACAATTGACATTGCTCAACCAATGTATTGTGGCTAAAAAATTGATCAAAAAATTTTAAAACCCACAACCGAACGGTTCTTTCTGATCACTTGCCATCGAAATTTCTCATTATGTTCTCATCAATTTCAAGTAACCATTTTGTTGTTCTTCAAGGTCTCAAATTTGAAGTTTGTATTTCTTCCTCACAAGGGACTTCATTTCTCAGATAATTTAGAGATGTGTAATGCTGATTTGGTTCTTGTGCACCATTATCATTGTTAATTCCTTCATATTTGAATAGTGGATTGTCATTGTCAATGTCCACACTTCCATTGTCCACATCTACATGTTCATTTTCAAAACTTACATTTTCATCTTCAATCCCTACATTCTCATTTTCAATATTATTGTCATAAATCATTTCAAATTCATGTTCTTCTTCACTTGAAACCACATTTAAGGGTGGGCCTATGTCCACATCTTCATTAAAATTTAACATACCTTGTCTCTTATTCCGATGGGCAACCCTATCCATTTCTCTATAGACTTCAATCTATTCATTTGCAAGCTTCCTCTTCTGTTTATGCTTTCAACGACTACTACTCCCCATGTTGAGACCAAAAAGGTGATGCAACCTTTGAGAATATAGAGATTCCACCAAAAAGGTCAAAAAGTGTTTTTTTGTCTTTCACAATAGATATCCCGTGAAATTCTTTGAGAAAAATGTGATTCTCGGACAGGGACCTAGAGAATCAATTTTTGCTTTTGGATACAAGTCAGAAATATCGGACATTCGATAATATCGGATATCCGATATTATCGGATTACTATTATATTTATATTAATATTATATTATTATATTAATATTAATATTAATATCATATTATTTATTTTACTATATGTATTAGTATTATATTTATATTAATATCATATTAATATTATATTTATATTTATATCATATTAACATTATATTTATATTTATATTTATATGTGAGAGAGAGAGTGAGACTCTCTCTCTCTGGCATTATTATAATATAAATAATAATAAATATAATACTAATTTATATAATATAATAGAAATATAAATAATATAATATAATATAATACTAATATGAATAATAATAATAATAATATATTAATACTAATATTACTAAATATCATACTAATATTAATATAATATAATACTACTATTATAGAATACTAACATAAATAATAATAATTTAAAACTAATGCTATTACCATTTAGTATTTGTATAATATTAATATTATAAAATATGAAATCTATAAAAAAACTAAAAAACTAAAATCAATATTGAAAATGTTGAAATTTGAAGTGGAAAGCAAAATTTTGGTGGGAGACATCGGATATCTGATAATATCGAATATCCAATATTATCTTGTATCCAATAATATCTCATATCCGATTAGCCTTGGCATTTGCCTTGGGTTTTGGCTTTGCAATGCCAAAAGTGGATGGTCAACCCAAAAAACGTGTTTATCATACTTCCTATGATCTCCAGACTTCGGCGATGTAGCTGATGACCTTTTTTTCAACCGAAATTGATGAAACGAAAAGGGTTTCTTAAATAGATTATCAGGTTTCCATCAATATAATTGCTACCAAATTTCAATTTCAATAAGTATTTATTACTTATTTTCTATTTGATTTACCTCTAAAATCCCGATTGACAAACTGATCTATAACTTTCAAATGGTTTAACCTTTTTGAAATCTGAAACATGCGTCACATTCTATGCTTTGCCTACTATAAGAAAATTAAAAAAAATTAAAAACAATTTTGTAAAGTATAGAATTAGTTAAGGTGGTCAGACATGGGAGTTTTATTATTCTGAAAAAGTTGTAGTAGAAAATTCATAATTAATTAATTATTTGATAAAAAATTAGACAAAAATATGCATCACATCCAGGCATGAATCTACTACTTATATCTAGAATCTTGTAAAAAGATATCATCATTTTCTTGTGATTAAGGTGGTCAGACATACATGTACTTTTTATCTTTTTCCTAAAATTTTCATACTGCTGCATTGAAATCTAAAATTTTCAACAATTAGATTAATTTTTTTTCAGAAAAGGGCTAGTAGTTTAGAAAATATATTCAATTTCCTACAGATTCTATTCTTACAAATTTTTCACATAAGGTTGATAAGATGTCCAACATTTTACATCAAGTTGACTAACCTTGATTTTTTTATTTTTCATTGCCACTTAAGGCGATAGCTTGGTATACCATGATCCTGCACATACCCCTATATGCAAATGATCCTAACTAGCTAACATAGATTCCTCACCAAGTGGGCCCCCTTGAGTGAGTATCCAAACTCAATTATACTGAACTTGTATAGTCAGAAAATGGAATCACTTCCATTTTAGACTGGTTTAGCCCTTTAAGTAAGTGCTTTTGGGTCATGTCAAGCACCTTGAATGGGTCTCTAACTTGGATCTACCTTTCCCCTTGTTCTGCCCCATTTCCCACTTTTCTCTAGCCTATTTCTGGCATCCTAAACTACAAACATGAGATTTTTAACTTTAGGGTCGAAATCAACCTTTCTGGGTCAAGGTTGACCTCGTCCTTGACTAAGGTCAAGGTCAACCTTGACCCTAACCTAGGTATGAATTGACCTTGATTCTAACCCTGGGTCCAGATTTCATTTTTCTGGAGTTTCCAGATGTTGGGCTTCGGAAAGATTTAATTCCTGCTTCGGTGTCGGCTATTTTTATCTTCAGAGAAAAGACTCTTGAAATTATATTTAATATAAGTTGATATATATATATATATATATATATATATATATATAATTATATAATTTAAATTTATTTCTTCTATGTAGGCCTCTCTACAAGATTGTTCCCTAGATTCATATATAAGGAAGTTTTCTCCTTTCATTTCTCTAAGACACAAGAAGCAATTTCATCCATACAAACTCTATGCATGATCTATTGAAGCAAGAAACTACTCTCAAGAATCCAAGAATTCAAGAATCATCGAGCACTCAATTCATCAAGGAGATCCATTGGTAGCCATTGAAGGATTCAATCTCTATGGAGCCCTCTTGTTGAAGATTTCTCCATCCACATTCCTCCAAGCCTCTTCCTATTCCAAGATCCATTCAAGATTTGTGTTGAATATCTACAATAAATTGATTTGAGACATCTTACATCTAAAATTCTACATTCTACATCTATTTGGTGCATGCATACTTGTGGATCCCTGGATTCGAATCCACCACAAGGGTTTCTATACAAGCAAGGTGAATTTGTTTATTTACTTTGTTTACTTATGCAATTTCAATTATACTTTAAGGTTAATTCCAAAACTAGGATTTGACCATGGGAAACCCCTCCCTACAAACAAACAAAAAATTTTTCTTGCAGGGATAGGTTCATAACAACGAATTGGATTGCAGATTCAGATACCCTCTTTGGAAAATTGTCGGGACCCAGAAACATATTTTTTGTCACACATTTTGGGTCAGAATTGACATTCTATTCTGGGTTAGAATCAAAGTGTTAGGATGAATTTAGAATAACTGAGAGAGGGGGTGAATCAGTTATCCTCAGGTTCAGATGTGCCCATATAAAACTTTAAACCAAATTCAACAACTCAGATTTGCTCGGCAACAATAAACAATAGAAGTGTGCAATTTACTGTACTAATGAAATAAGCAGGCAGAAACATAAAAATAAAACACAACAATAACATTCACACATTTTGACACCATGATTTAAGCTGGAAACCTAATATGGGAAAAACCACCAGTAACATGCTACAAAACTTAACATATCCACCTTTACATTGATCTAAGGTTTCAAATTTATCCTTATCACCCGTGATGCGATGTGAACAACCACTGTCAATAATCTAATGATCACCTTTACTGATATAAGAAATTAGTGCAGATTTCTTATCATCATTAGAATCATCTTTCATTGCAACATACACTACTTCTATATCATTTTCATCAGATTTGTCAGATTCACTGTCAGAAGCTTCTTCAGCTATATAGAAATATTTATTACATTTATCTTTGTAATCCTTGTACTTTCTGTCAGGACATCTAGCAGCAATATGACCAACTTTGTTACAAGAAAAACAAATAATAGGGCCTCAAGCTCTTCTAGATCATCATCTGAGGTGTCGTTGTCACTGTCAATACATTTATTTCCTTTCCTTGATTTGCTGATGACCATCTGTGACTTGAATGCAGATTCAATAGCTTGTGTAGTATAGTTGTCAAAATTTGACATCTCAAATGCAGTAAGTCTTCCTACCAGACTTTCCAAAGTTAAATTGTTATTAGGAGTACATCTCAGTTCTTGAATTACAGACACTCTAAAAGCATAAATAGAAAGAAGTGTTCTCAGTACCTTGCTCATGATAGTATCTTCATCAATGACTCCCTTAGCTCCTCTAATAGAATTTACAACTTCCTTTATCCTATCATAATATTGCACTATATTTTCTCCTTCTTGCATTTTTAAATCATCAAAATTACCTCTCAAGATTTCAGATTTGGCTCTTAGCACATTTGTATCACCTCCATAAATGGTTGCAAGGGCATCCCACATCTTTTCTTCACTTGTACAATCTTTGATGTCCTCAAATTCATAATAGTTTAGAGATGATGCAAGTTCCAGCATTGCGTGATTATGTTCATGCTTTTCTCTTAGTTGTACAACATTCAGAACTCCAGTAGGGGCTACATATTCTATTTCAGTATGTCATTTAGTAGAATCACCAATACCGGCCAAGTGAAGTTTCATCAATATTTTCCAGGTAGGAAAGTTTTCCTTGTTGATCTTCGGTCCATCCCTTTTATACATCTTGATCTTTATCTCCAAGTACCCTAAAAATTTTTCAAGAGAACTCAGCTCTGATACCAATTGTTACGTTGAATTCAGAATAACTAAGAGGGTGGGTGAATCAGTTATCCTTAGGTCCAGATGTGCCCATATAAAACTTTAAACCAACTTCAACAACTCAGATCTACTCGGCAACAATAAACAATAGAAGTGTGTAGTTTACTATACTAATGAAATAAGCTTGCAAAAACTTAACAGTAAAACACAACAGTAACATTCACACATTTTGACACCATGATTTAACGTGGAAACCCAATATGGGAAAAACCACTAGTAACATGCTACCAAAATTTCACTCTTCTGAAGTGATGCCCAGTAAGGATCCAACCCTGTTAAAGGTTACAAAACACACTGTCAAATGTGACCTAGTTAAAGGATTTAATCACCCTATCAGGAGTGGCCTTGTTAGAGGACTTAGAACATTCCAATCTGAATGTCACCTTGTTCAAAGGATTTATACAATGATTCCTAGGTCAACTTGGTTAAAGGATTTGAATTGATACAATGGTTAGAAATTAATTAGCAGGTGTGATCTAATACATACAACTTACTTTGCAAATCCAAATCTAGTTTCAGCTCTAATGCTAATTCCCTGAGTGGCCTCCATTTTCATCTCAAAATTCAGATCTACTTTTAAATCTGTCAAGAAATCTCTCTCCGCTTCTCTGCTTAGCCTTCTCTTCTAGGTCTTTCCAATCAGTCAATTAACCATGCAACACTTTGCATTCAATTTTTCCTTTCACTTGGATACAATAAAAATAACCATAGTAGGTTATATTATACCTCTTCATCTAGGTCAGATAAATATTTTTCTACTTAATAAAGATCGTAGATCTTAGGTTAGGTCAGATCCAATGGATCTTTCCATCAATAAATTTAATTTACTTCCCTAATATAGTCATTAATTAAACGTTGAATCCATGTGCTAATAATGGTTTCCCACGCATTAAATGAGTGTGGACCAATCTTAATTAATAATGCATATCCCAATAAAATCAATTATGTCGGCCATAAATCTCATATCTCATCAATAATCAAAATACTATTGCTCAACATTATCTATCTCCCTCAGCATTTCACTGGCGCTCGACATCATCTTTGCTTTTTCTCAGCATTGACTTTCACTTTTCTTGGCATCGACTTTTCTTATCTCGACATTGACCTTCCAGTGAACTCTCAGTGATAGATAAACAATGTATCACTTTGCCAAAATGCCAAATGATCAAGTACCCTAGTATATACTCATAACTCAACCATTTCCTTGGTCTTCTTGTTATCCCATTCTTTTCAAATCTTCATCAATCAATGGATAAGGTACTCAAACATACAACAAAAGTCTCACCAGTTAAGGTTTGACATCAATGACAAAATAACAATTGTCTACATTGTAGCAATCTTTCCAACAATCTCCCTCTTTGGCATTGATGGCAACACTAAACTGTAAAAAATAATTTCCAACGAAAGTTACCATACAATCCAAAAAGTGCATGTGTTCCATATATGAACAAATTTTCATTAATGTCTTTATCTTCATTCTGAATCCCTCTATGTCTATAATCACACTGATGTTTTCTCTTACTATTCAACTCCCTCTTTTAGTAGTATCTCCCTTTTATCCGTTGTTACCTGTTGTTTTAGCAATAATCTCCCTCTTTGACAACAATGCCAAAGATGTTGACATCTTCACCATGTAGATTCTTCTATTCTAATCTTTGTATCATGTTGTTCCTATCATCTTTATGTATTACTAATCTACTATTCTATTCTTGCTTTCCACTTCACAGTTTTTAGGCACCATCCTAAAAATGTGACTTACTGTGCATCAATGTGTCAAGTGTTTTGATTAAAACATTTGATGCAATAGTACCATCTAGCACTAGTTAGCCTCTGCTAGGGGAATTAACCCCAATTTACCTCTTAGATACTCACAAGCATCCTTGGGTAATGCTTTTGTAAATATGTCTGCCAACTATTCCTTAGTATTCACATATTCCAGTCTCACTTTCTTCTTCTGAACTAACTCCCTCAAGTAATGATACTTGCTAGCTATATGTTTTTTCTTAGAGTGCATTACAGGATTTTTACAAATATTAATGGCACTTGTGTTATCACAATATATGACAACTGGTTCTGTGATCTCCTCCTTCATACCTTTCAGTAGTATCTTCAACCACACAATGTTTGAATAGTTAACTGCTGCTACCACATACTCAGCTTTAGCTATAGATTGTGAGGTACGATTCTATTTCTTTCTTGTCCAGGAAACTAATATTTTCCCCAAGAGAAATGCTCATCCTCTGGTGCTTTTTCTATCATCAACATTATCAGCCCAGTTAGAATCAATATAGACTCTCAGTTCAAACTTGTCATTCCTTTTGTAGTATAGAACATAGTCTTCTGTACCTTTCAAATATCTCAGAATTCTTTGCACTGTCATTATATGTGTCTCTTTTGGATTAGCAAAAAATCTAGCAACAATTCCAACTGCTAATGCAATATAAGGTCTACTGTGCACAACATATTACAGCTTACCAATCATTGATCTATACAGTGTTTGATTTACCTCTTTTGTATCATCATTGTTTGTCAATTTCTATCTAGTAGCCATGGGTGTACTCATTGGTTTTGAATCTTCCATACCAAAAGTTTTAAGTATCTCCTTGATATATTTTGATTGTGTAATATAGATACTATTCTTCATTTGATGTATTTGTAGTCCAACAAAGAATTTTATCTCACCAGACATAGACATTTCAAATTTAGTTTGCCTATCCTTTGAAAATTCTTTACATATCATATCTTGTCGATGAAATATGATGTCATCCACAAAACTTTCAGCCAATAAAATTCCTTTACCTTGCTCTGTTTTCAAATATAGATTGTTGTTGTCATTTGTTCTTGAAAATCCAATCTTCATCAGATAATTGTGAAATCTTTCATACCATGCTCTGGGTGTTTTCTTCAGTCCATATAATGCCTTTTGTAGTCTGCAAACCATGTTCCTCTTACTTGGGTCAAAAAATCCGTCAGCTTGTTCAATATATACTTTATCTTCTAATATCCCATTTAGAAATGCTGACTTCACATCCATTTGATAGACTTTAAATCCTTCGTAGGCTGCATATGCAAGTAGAGTTCTCACACCCTCCAATCTTGCAACTGGGGCGAATGTCTCTCCATAGCCAATTCCTTCCTCGTGTGCATAACCTTTGCATACCACTCTTGCTTTATTCCTTGTTATCTCTCCATGTTCATTCATCTTGTTTCTGAATACCCACTTTGTACCAATTACATTTTTGTTGTCAAGTCTCGGTGCTAGTGTCCATGTCTTGTTCTTTTCAATCTGGTCTATCTCTTCATTCATGCCTTGAATCTAGTCTTCATTCTCCAAAGAATCTTTTACTGTCTTAAGCTAAAAATCACATAGAAAACATGTGTCTTCTCTTAATTTGCCTCTTGTCATTACTGCAGAATCCTTTGCTGCTATGATTTGATCAGGTTTATGGTGCCTTCTTATATATTTTTCCAAACTAGACTCTTTCTCAGCTTCAATTTGATCGTTCAAGTTCAATTCAGGATGAAACTGTGACACAACATCTCCATCAAATAGGTTAGCAGTCACCTCTTGTTGCCCGACAATTTTGTTTTGTGTCTCGGTAGGTGCAAACTGTTGCTCGACAAATTCATTTTTAGTTTCATTAGAATCCTCCTCTTCAGGATATGTGAATGATCTATAACTTTCAAGCTTAATCATGCTTTCAACTTCATTTATTTCTGCATATTCATCAATTCTAACATTTACACTTTCCACAACTTTATTAGTGTTGGAATTCAAACATTTGTATGCATTACTCTTTGTAGAATATCCAATAAATATGCCTTTTTCTCCTTTAGCATCAAGTTTACCATTTCTGTTATCCTTCAGTATAAAACATTTGCCCCCAAAGACTTTAAAATAACTTACAGTAGGTGCATATCCATACCATAGCTCATAAGGTGTAGAATTTGTACCTTTCTTGACTTGTGCTCTGTTCAAGGTATAAATAGCTATACTTACAACTTCTCTCCAATGTTTCCATGCAATATTTTTATCCATCATTAATATTCTGGCACAATCCATGATAGATCAGTTTCTTCTTTTAGCTATACCATTCCGCGGTGGTGTCCTAGGTGCTGACATTTATCTTTTTATCCCTCGGTCATTGTAGAACCTATTAAACTCATTCAAAATGAACTCTCCTCCTATGTTAGATCTCAAAAATTTCAGACTCTTACCTGTTTCCTTTTCAACTTTTTCCAAGTACCACTTAAATAACTGAAATGCATTAGATTTTTCTTTGAGAAATGTGACAGTCATCATCCTAGAGTATTCATCTACAAATAGAATAAAATATTTGTCTCCATAGTAACTTTTCTCACCAATAGGTCAACAAAGGTCAGTATGAACCAATTCCAAAATATTCTTAGAAGTATGAGTTTTTCTTTTAAAACTAGATTTAGTCATTTTGCCCAGCTTACATTGCTTACATGTTGCATTCTCAAGTTTCTTTAACCTAGGCAGCCCTCTAACCTTTTTCAATTTACTTATGCTTACCAAGTTATCAAAGTTAACATGACATAGCCTCTTATGCCATAACCAAACATCATTATATTGTGCAAACAAGAATGTCTCTTTAGCTAAATCCAGATAGAACAAGTTACCTTTTGTTTTCTCACCACATCCAACTAATTCTCCATTGGCATCATAGATCTTTTCTTTCCCATGATGGAATTCAACTCTATAACTAGAAGCGTTCAACTGTGAATCACTCATAAAGTTATACTTAAGATCATCAACCAAATATACATCATCACATCTAATCTTATTAGTCAATTGAATTGATCCTTTCCCTTTGACTCTACAAGGTGTATCATTACCAAACTTAACATATCCACCTTTGCATTGATCTAAGGTTTCAAATTTGTCCTTATCACCAGTCATGTGATGTGAACAACCATTGTCAATAATATAATGATCACCTTTACTCATATAAGAAATTAGTGCAATTTTCTCATCATCATCAGAATCATCTTTCATTGCAACATACACTACTTCTATATCATTTTCATCAGATTTGTTAGATTCACTATCAGAAGCTTCTTCAACTATATAGAAATATTTCTTACCTTTGTCTTTGTAATCCTTGTACTTTTTATAGTCTCAGTCTTCCTTTCTATCTTTGTACTTGTTGTCCCTTCTTTCATCTTTTTCATTCTTGGCAGGACATCTAGCAGCAATATGACCAACTTTGTTACAAGAAAAAAAAATAATTGGAAGTTTACCTTTGAATTTTCCTTTTGAATTTTCCTTTTCTTCTAGCTAGTCTCCTTGCCATAAGTGCCTCAAGCTTCTTCTAGATCATTATTTGAGGTGTCACTATCACTATCCATACATTTGTTTCCTTTCCTTGATTTGCTGATGAGCATCTGTGACTTGAATGCAGATTCAATATCTTGTGGAGTATAGTTGTCAAAATTTGACATCTCAAATGCAGTAAGTCTGCCTACCAGACTTTCTAGAGTTAAATTTTTATTAAGAGTACATCTCGGTTCTTGAATTGCATATACTCTAATAGCATAAATAGGAAGACATATTCTCAGTACCTTGCTCATGATAGTATCTTCAATCAATGACTCCCTTAGCTCCTCTCATAGAATTTACAACTTCCTTTATCCTATCATAATATTGCACTATATTTTCTCCTTCTTGCATTTTTAAATCATCAAACTTACCTCTCAAGCTTTTAGATTTGGCTCTTATCACATTCGTATCACCTCCATAAATGGTTGCAAGGGCATCCCACATCTGCTTTGCGCTTGTACAATCTTTGATGTCCTCAAATTCATGATAGTTTAGAGATGATGTAAGTTCCAACATTGCTTGATCATGTTCATGCTTTTCTCTTAGTTGTGCAGCATTCAGAACTCCAGTAGGGGCTACATATTCTATTTCAGTATGTCATTTAGCAGAATCACCAATACTGGCCAAGTGAAGTTTCATAAAACTTTGCCATGCAAGAAAGTTTTCCTTGTTGATCTTCAGTCCATCCCTTTTATACATCTTGATTTGTATCTCCAAGTACCTTCAAACTTATTCAATAGAACTTAGCTCTGATACTAATTGTTAGGAAGAATTCAGAATAAATGAGAGGGGGCTGAATTGGTTATCCTTAGGTCCAGATGTGCCCATATAAAACTTTAAACCAACTTCAACAACTCAGATCTACTCAGCAATAATAAACAATAGAAGTGTGCAGTTTATTGTACAAATGAAAGAAGCTTGCAGAAACTTAACAGTAAAACACAACAATAACATTCACACATTTTGACACCATGATTTAACGTGGAAATCCAATATGGGAAAAACCACCAGTAACATGCTACCAAAATTTCACTCTTCTGAAGTGATGCCCTTTGAGGATCCAACCCTGTTAAAGGTTACGAAACACACTATCAAATGTGACCTGGTTAACGGATTTAATCACCCAGTCAGGAGTGGCCTTGTTAGAGGACTTAGAACATTCCATTCTGAATGTCACCTTGTTCAAAGGATTTATACAATGAGTTCTAGGTCAACCTGGTTAAATTTTTTGAGCTGATACAATGGTTAGAAGTTAATTAGCAGGTGTGATCTGATACATACAACTTACTTTGCAAATCCAGATCCAGTTTCATCTCTAATGCTAATTCCCTAAGTGGCCTCCATTTTCATCTCAAACTTCAGATCTTTGAAATCTATCAATCAATCTCTCTCTGCTTCTTTGCTTAGCCTTCTCTTCTAGGTCTTTCCAATCAGTCAATTAACCATGCAACACTTTCCATTCAATTTCTCCTTTCACTTGGATACAATAAAAATAACCACAGTAGGTTATATTATACCTCTTCATCTATGTCAGATAAATATTTTGTCGCTTAATCAAGATTGTAGATCTTAGGTTAGGTCAGATCCAATGGATCTTTCCATCATTATATTTAATTTACTTCTCTAATATAGTAATTATTTAAACATTGAATCCATGTGCTAATAACGGTTTCCCATGCATTAAATGAGTGTGGACCAATCTTAATTAATAATGCATATCCCAATAAAATTAATTATGTCGGCCATAGATCTCATATCTCATCAATAATAAAAATATTGTTGCTTAACATTCTCTATCTCGCTCGGCATTTCACTGGTGCTCGGCATCATCTTTGCTTTTCTTGGCATTGAATTTTTCTTTTCTCAGCATCGACTTTGCTTTTCTTGGCATTGACCTTCCAATGAACTGTCAGTGATAGATAAACAACGTATCACTTTGCCAAAGTGCCAAATGATCAAGTACCCTAGTATATACTCATAACTCAACCATTTCCTTGGTCTTCTTGTTATCCCATTCTTTTTAAATCTTCATCAATCAATGGATAAGGTACTCAAACATACAACAAAAGTCTCAAAAGTTAGGGTTTGACATCAATGACAAAATAACAATTGTCTACTTTGTAGCAATCTTTCCAACAATCTCCCTCTTTGGCATTGATGGCAACACTAAACTATAAAAAATAATTTCTAACCAAAGTTACCAAACAATCTAAAAAGTGCATGTGTTCTTGATATGAACAATTTTTCATTAATGTCTTTAGCTTAATTCTAACTCCCTCTGTGTCTATAATCACATTGATGTTTTCTCTTACTGTTCAACTCCCTCTTTTAGTAATATCTCCCTTGTATCCATTGTTACCTGTTGTTTTAGCAAAAATCTCCCTCTTTGACAACAATGCCAAAGATGTTGAAATCTTCATCATGCAGATTCTTCTGTTCTAATCTTTGTATCATGTTGTTCCTTTCATCTTTATCTATTACTGATCTACTATTCTATTCTTGTTTTCCACTTTACAGTTTTTAGGCAGCATCATAGAAATGTGACTTATGGTGCATCAATGTGTCAAGTGTTCTGATTAAAACATTTGATACAATAGTACCATATAGCACTAGTTAGCCTCTACTAGGGGAATTAACCCCAATTTACCTCTTAGATACTCAGGAGCATCCTTGGGTAATGCTTTTGTAAATATGTCTGCCAACTGTTCCTTAGTATTCACATATTCCAGTCTCACTTTCTTCTTCTGAACTAACTCCCTCAAGTAATGATACTTGATAGCTATATGTTTTATCTTAGAGTGCATTACAAGATTTTTAGAAATATTAATGGCACTCATGTTATCACAATATATGACAACTGGTTCTATGATCTCCTCCTTCATACCTTTCAGTAGTATCTTCAACCACACAATGTTTGGATAGTTAACTACTGTTGCCACATACTCGGCTTCAGCTGTAGATTGTGAGGTGCGATTCTAGTTCCTTCTTGTCTAGGAAACTAATATTTTCCCCAAAATAAATGGTCATCCTTTGGTTCTTTTTCTATCATCAACATTACTGGCCCAGTTAGAATCAATATAGACTCTCAGTTCAAACTTGTCATTCCTTTTGTAGTATAGAATATTGTCTTTTGTAACTTTCAAATATCTCAGAATTCTTTTCACTGCCATTATATGTGTCTCTTGTGGATTAGCAAAAAATCTAGCAACAATTCCAACTGCTAATGCAATATCAGGTCTACTATGCACAACATATTACAGCTTACCAATCATTGATCTATACAGTGTTTGATTTGCCTCTTTTGTATCATCATTGTTTGTCAACTTCTATCCAGTAGCCATGCGTGTACTCAGTGGTTTTGAATCTTCCATACCCAAAGTTTTTAGTATATCCTTGATATATTTTGATTGTCTAATATAGATACTATTCTTCATTTGATGTATTTGTAGTCCAACAAATAATTTTATCTCACTAGACATAGACATTTCAAATTCAGTTTGCATATCCTTTGAAAATTATTTACATATCATATCTTGTCCATGAAATATGATGTCATCCACAAAAATTTCAACCAATAAAACTCCTTTACCTTGCTCTATTTTCAAATATAGATTGTTGTTGTCATTAGTTCTTGCAAATCCAATCTTCATCAGATAATTGTGAAATCTTTCATACCATGCTCTGGGTGCTTGCTTCAGTCCATATAATGCCTTTTGTAGTCTGCAAACCATGTTCCTCTTACTTGGGTCAAAAAATCCATCAGCTTGTTCAATATATACTTCATCTTCTAATATCCCATTTAGAAATGCTGACTTCACATCCAATTGATAGACTTTAAATACTTTGTAGGCTACATATGCAAGTAGAGTTCTCACACCCTACAATCTTGCAACTGGGGCGAATGTCTCTCCAAAGCCAATTCCTTCCTCTTGTGCATAACCTTTGCATACCAGTCTTGCTTTATTCCTTGTTATCTCTCCATGTTCATTCATCTTATTTCTGAATACCCACTTTGTACCAATTACATTTTTGTTGTCAGGTCTCGGTGCTAGTGTCCATGTCTTGTTCTTTTCAATCTGGTCTATCTCTTCATTCATGGCTTGAATCCAGTCTTTATTCTCCCAAGAATCTTTTGTTGTCTTAGGCTCAAAATCACATAGAAAACATGTGTCTTCTCTTTATTTGCCTCTTGTCATTAATGCAGAATCCTTTGCTCCTATGATTTGATCAGGTTTATGGTTCCTTCTTACATATTTTTCCAAAGTAGACTCTTTCTCAGTGTCAATTTGATCATTCAAGTTCAATTCAGGGTGAAACTGTGACTCGACATCTCCATCAAATAGCTTGGAAGCCACCTCCTATTGCCTAAAAATTTCATTCTGTGTCTCAGCAAGTGCAGACTGTTGCTCGGCAAATTCATTTTTAGTTTCATTAGAATCATCCTCTTAAGGATATGTGAATGATCTATAGCTTTTGAGGCTTAATCATGCTTTTAGCTTCATTTATTTCTGCATATTCATCAATTCTAACATTTACACTTTCCACAATTTTATTAGTGTTGGAATTCAAACATTTGTATGCATTACTCTTAGTAGAATATCCAATAAATATGCCTTCTTCTCCTTTAGCATCAAGTTTACCATTTCTGTTATCCTTCAGTATAAAACATTTTCCCCCAAAGACTTTAAAATAACTTACAGTAGGTGTATATCCATACCATAGATTATAAGGTGTAGAATTTGTACCTTTCTTGACTTGTGCTCTGTTCAAGGTATAAATAGCTATACTTACAGCTTCTCTCCAATATTTCTGTGCAACATTTTTCTCCATCATTAATGTTCTGGCACAATCCATGATAGATCAATTTCTTCTTTTAGCTATACCATTCCGTGGTGGTGTCCTAGGTGCTGACATCTGTCTTTTTATCCCTCGGTCATTGCAAAACCTATTAAACTCATTCAAAATGAACTCTCCTCCTATCTCAAATCTCAAACATTTTAGACTCTTACCAGTTTCCTTTTCAACTTTTTCCAAACCACTTAAATAACTGAAATGCATTAGATTTTTCTTTGAGAAATGTGACAGTCATCATCCTAGAGTATTCATCTACAAATAGAATAAAATATTTGACTCTATAGTAACTTTTCTCACCAATAGGTCAACAAAGGTCAGTATGAACCAATTCCATAATATTCTTAGAAGTATGATTTTTTCTTTTAAAACTAGATTTAGTCATTTTGCCCAGCTGACATTGCTCACACATTGCATTCTTAGGTTTCTTTAACCTAGGCAGCCATCTAACCTTTTTCAATTTACTTATGCTTACCAAGTTATCAAAGTTAACATGACATAGCCTCTTATGCCATAACCAAACATCATTATATTGTGCAAACAGGAATGTCTCTTTAGCTAAATCCAGATAGAACAAGTTACCTTTTGTTTGCTCACCACCTCCAACTAATTCTCCATTGGCATCATAGATCTTTGCTTTCCCGTGATGGAATTAAACTCTGTAACTAGAAGTGTTCAGCTATGAATTACTCAACAAGTTATACTTAAGATCATCAACCAAATATACATCATCACATCTAATCTTATTAGTCAATTGAATTGATCCTTTCCCTTTGACTCTATAATGTGTATCATTACCAAACTTAACATATCCACCTTTGCATTGATCTAAGGTTTCAAATTTTTCCTTATCACCAGTCATGTGATGTGAACAACCATTGTCAATAATATAATGATCACCTTTACTCATATAATAAATTAGTGCAGTTTTCTCATCATCATCAGAATCATCTTTCATTGCAACATAGACTACTTCTATATCATTTTTATTAGATTTGTCAGATTCACTGTTAGAAGCTTCTTCAGCCATATAACAAGATTTCTTACCTTTGTCTTTGTAATCCTTGTACTTTCTATAGTCTGGATCAACCTTTCTGTCTTTGTACTTGTTGTCCCTTCTTTCATCTTTTTCATTCTTGTCAGGACATCTAGCAGCAATATGACCAACTTTGTTACAAGAAAAACAAATAATAGGAAGTTTACCTTTGAATTTTCCTTTTCCTCTAGCTAGTCTCCTTGCCATAAGTTCCTCAAGCTCTTCTAGATCATTATCTAAGGTGTCTTTATCACTGTCCATACATTTCTTTCCTTTCCTTGATTTTTTGATGACCATCTGTGACTTGAATGCAAATTCAACAGCTTGTGGAGTATAGTTGTCAAATTTTCACATCTCAAATGTAGTAAGTCTACCTACCAGACTTTCCAGAGTTAAATTGTTATTAGGAGTACATCTCAGTTCTTGAATTGAAGATACTCTAATAGCATAAATAGGAAGAAGTATTCTCAGTACCTTGCTCATGATAGTATCTTCAATCAATGACTCCCTTAGCTCCTCTGATAGCATTTACAACTTCCTTTATCCTATCATAATATTGCACTATATTTTCTCCTTCTTGCATGTTTAAATCATCAAACTTACCTCTCAAGCTTTTAGATTTGGCTCTTATCACATTCATATCACCTCCATAAATGGTTGCAAGGGCATCCCACATCTGGTTTGCACTTGTACAATCTTTGATGTCCTCAAATTCATGATAGTTTAGAGATGATGCAAGTTCCAACATTGCTTGATTATGTTCATGCTTTTCTCTTAGTTATGCAACATTCAGAACTCCATTAGGGGCTACATATTCTATTTCAATCTGTCGTTTAGAAGAATCATCAATACTGGCCAAGTGAAGTTTCAACAAACTTTTCCATGCAATAAAGTTTTCCTTGTTGATCTTTGGTCCATCCCTTTTATACATCTTGATTTGTATATCCAAGTACCTTCAAAATTATTGAAGAGAACTCAGCTCTGATACTAATTGTTAGGATGAATTCAGAATAATTGAGAGGGGTGTGAATTAGTTATCCTTAGGTCCAAATGTGCCCATATAAAACTTTAAACAAACTTCAACAACTCAGATCTTCTCAGCAACAATAAACAATAGAAGTGTGTAGTTTACTATACTAATGAAATAAGCTTGCAGAAACTTAACAGTAAAACACAACAATAACATTCACATATTTTGACACCATGATTTAATGTGGAAACCCAATATGGGAAAAACTACCAGTAACATGCTACAAAAATTTAACTCTTCTGAAGTGATGCCCTGTGAGGAGCCAACCCTGTTAAAGGTTACAAAACACACTGTGAAATGTGACCTGGTTAAGGATTTAATCATCGTGTCAGGAGTGGCCTTGTTCGAGGACTTAGAACATTCCAATCTGAATGTCACCTTGTTCAAAGGATTTATACAATGACTATAAGTTCAACCTAGTTAAAGGATTTGAACTGATACAATGGTCAGAAAGTAATTAGTAGGTGTGATCTGATAAATACAACTTACTTTGCAAATCCAGATCCAGTTTCAGCTCTAATGCTAATTCACCGAGTGGCCTCTATTTTCATCTCAAACTCCAGATCTACTTGGAAATCCATCAAGCAATCTCCCTTTTCTTCTCTAATCAACCTTCTCTGCTAGGTCTTTCCAATCAGTCAATTAACCATGCAACACTTTGCTTTCAATTTCTCCTTTCACTTGGATACAATAACAATAATGATAGTAGGTTATATTATACCTCTTCATCTATGTCAGATACATATTTTTCTGCTTAATCAAGATTGTAGATCTTAGGTTAGGTCAGATCCAACGGATCTTTCTATCATTACATTTAATTTACTTCTCCAATGTAGTCATTAATTAAACATTGAATCCATGCACTAATAATAGTTTCCTATGCATTAAATGAGTGTGGACCAATCTTAGTTAATAATTCATATCCCAATAAAATCAATTATGTTGGCTATAGATCTCAAATCTGATCAATAATCGAAATACTATTGCTTGACATTCTCTATTTCCCTCGGCATTTCACTGGCGTTCGACATCATCTTTGCTTTTCTCGGCGTTGAATTTCGCTTTGCTCGACATTGACTTTGGTTTGCTCAGCATTAACCTTCCAGTGAACTATCAGTAATAGATAAACAACGTATCACTTTTCCAAAGTGCCCAATGATTAAGTACCCTAGTGTATACTGATAACTCAACCATTTAATTGGTCTTCTTGTTATCCCATTCTTTTCAAATCTTCATCAATTAATGGATAAGGTACTCAAACATACAATAATAGTCTCACAAGTTAAGGTTTGACATCAATGACAAAATAACAATTGTCTACATTGTAGCAATCTTTCCAACAAGATTCTAGGCCATAATCAGAAATTATGGGTGAAAGGTGACATTCATTGCTGTGTCAGAATTGACATATTGTTCTGGGTCAGAATCAGAAATTTTGGATCAAAGGTGACATTCATTTTTGGGTCAAAATCAGAACTGAGTCAAATTTGGAAAACATTTCTGGGTTTTTTTTGCCTCTGTGTTTCTGTTCCAGATCCAATTGAAGATTTTACAGAAACTAAGTGCAGACACCTGGAAACAAAATGTTAGAATATTCCCAAAGGATAATTGAGAGGGGGGGGGGGGGGGGAANGGGGGGTGAATTAGTTATTAGTAACTTTAATTCTTTTCTTTCTTTAACTTTAGAATACAATAAAGTAAATGCACATTTAGATAACACAGTACACAACACACAATTTGATTACGAGGAAACCAAATGGTAAAAACCCTGGTGGGAACTAGCCCCCACAATGAACTATACTTGTTTATAGTAATCCCTGTTAGAAGATCTTGCAACCCTGTTAGGATTTTTTCTTTACAAAGAAATAAGTATAGTGACTTGGTTAAGGTTCTGACCCTATTAGGAGTCTTTTACAAATAACCCTATTAGGGGTGAGGACTATCTGTCCAAAATCTCACTGCTTCAATGGTGAAGGCTACAACCTTCTATAGAAAAGATATGCACTATATTTGATGATGAACTATAGAGTCGGCCTGTTGTCTTGATCAGTTGCAATATATTATAATCTTCTACTTCTTCTTCACATAGACTCTTGATGAATGAACCACAACTAATATTTTTCTCTGTACATTTTCCGTCTCTTTTCATATCATTCACACTTAGCGTATCACAAATGACTTGCTATAAGTATCTTCCTAAAAGTATGAGATCATGGGACCTATAATAAAACTCTCCATAACATTCTTGTCAGCTTCACTAAGCATGCAAACATTATTAAGTCCGCACAACACAAACTGAATAGATGCGACGCTTCACTAAGTCGGCTTCACCAAATTATCTCTAAATTTGCAATCTTCTTGAAACACATTTGGCACCTTTAGATAACTATCATCAACTCATAACTGATCATAAATATACACACGCATATCCTGAAGATAGGCGCAACTCAAGAAACACATTAAATATGTCAGCTCTGAATAGATACTCTTCCAGAACTGTAACTGCCAGTAACAAAATTACACAACTTGACTGAAACATCATATCTGGATCTGTGTGTATGAACATAACATAATAATCATGTGTACAACATGTATCTAACCACACAAGGCTTTATATCATCATTCTGATAAGTACATACAAAAACACTATTGTGTATTATATGTTGTCATCAATGATATACATACAATCAATCAACTACACAGAAACAAATCTCTAACAATCTCCCCCTTTGACATTGATGGAAACATATGATATTAAAATCATCCTCTATTCATGGTTTCCTCTTTCTTTTACAATCTTCTTAATATTGTCATCAAAGATTTCTCTACACTGTTGTAGTTCCTTTGACTATGTTTGTGTTCCATATATATACTCCCCCAGAGTATATTCTCCCCCTTAGTACATACTCCCCCTTTGACATCAATTTAAAAGGGCACCATAAACCATAAGGCATAGGTACTACTCCAGAAGTAGAGTAGTCAACCATTTATCAGTCACAAAGGACTAATGTTCTTCCTATATTCTCTTATCACAATTAGGAGAGGGAATTACTCCCAACTTCTCTTTGAGATACTCAAAAGTATCTTTTGATAAAGGTTTTGTGAAAATATTTGCCAACTGTTCTTTGGTTCTTACATAGTCCAATTTCACTTCTTTGTCTGCAACCTTTTCTCTTAGAAAGTGGTACTTGATCTCTATGTGTTTTGTCTTTGCATGCATCATAGGGTTCTTAGACATGTTAATAGTGCTAGTGTTATCATAGTGAATAACAATAGGATAATCAACCTGAATACCAAAGTCTTTAACCATTTGCTTGATCCAAACCATGGTTGAACAATTTAGTGCTGCTGCAACATAGTCAGCTTCTGTTGTTGACTGAGAAATATAGTTCTGCTTCTTGCTTATCCAAGAAACCAACCTATCTCCAAGAAATACTGCTCGTCCTGAAGTACTCTTCCTGTCATCAATACAACCTGCCCAATTTGCATTTGTATACAAATGAAGTTATACATTCACTGATTTAGGATACCATAAACCATAGTCTATAGTTTCCTTTTAGATATATAAATATTCTCTTGATTTCCATTAGGTGATTCTTCTTGGGTTTAGCTACAAATATTCCAACAATGCCAACTGCATTAGATATGTTAGGTCTAGATTATGTTAGATAAATGAGTTTTCCAATCATAGATTTGTACAATGTCTTATCAACTGCTGTGGAATCATCATCTTTTGAAACCTTTCTTCTTGTTATCATATGGGTACATACTGGCTTACAATCTTCCATCTTAAAGGTCTTCAATATTCCCTTCACATATTTTGACTAATTAATGAATGTTCCTTTATCTTTCTGCTTTACATTTAGTCCCAAAAAGTATTTTATAGGACCAGTAATGCTCATTTCAAATTCATTCTATATTTCTTTTTCAAATGTTGTACTAAGTTTTTCATTACCTCCAAAGATAATCTCATCAACAAATATGGAAACTAGTAGTAATCCATTAGGTGTCTCTCTTGTGAATAGGTTACAATCTGCTACACCTTTCTTGAATCTAATCTTGGTAAGATAACCATCAAGTCTCTCATACCAAGCTCTTGGGGCCTTTTTAAGACCATAGATTTCTTTCTTCCATCTGCATACCATGTCTGGTTTATCTGAAAGATTAAATCCTTCAGGCTGTTCTATGTAGACTTCTTCCTTCAAGTCACCATTCAGAAAAGCTGATTTTACATCAATTTGATAAACTTTAAAGTCTTTGAATGTTGCATAGGCAAAGAACAATTTTATGGCTTCCAGTTTTCTCATAGGGGAAAATGTATCAGTGTAGTCTATTCCTTCTCCCTACACATATCCTTTACATACCAAGCTTGCTTTGTTTCTTACTACTATACCATCTTCATTCATCTTGTTTTTGAATACCCACTTTGTTCCAATCACCATTTTTTTACTGGGTCTAGGGACCAATTCCCATGTATCATTTTTAATTATCTAATTTTATTCTTCTTTCATTGCATTCTTCCAATTAGAATCATTACAAGCATCTTCAACACTTAAAGGTTCAATCTGTGAAAGTAAACATACCTCTTCATCCATTGATAGACTTTTTGCTTTTGATTTGGTCAAAACACTACTACTCTGATCTCCAATCATATCATCTTTAGAGTAGTATCTAGATTTGAATTTAGGAACCTTAGGTGTTACTTCTTCTTTTGTAATCTATGATTCTTTTCTGCTTGATTTAGGGTCATTGCATGAGACATCAATGCAATCAAACATTTCTTCAATAACAGTATCTTTGCTGCTAGGCTTGGGTTCTTCTTCAATCACAGGTGCATATTCATAGTACCTTTCTTGAACAATAAACTTGTCATCAATTTTTACATGAGTACTTTCAATTATCTTTTTCAATCTCAAATTGAAACATCTGTATGCTTTGCTTTTTGTAGAGTAACCAATTAAAATACCTTCATCACTCCTGGCATCAAACTTACCAACACCATCATCTCTCTTGATGTAGAACTTGCTGCCAAATATTCTGAAATACTTTACTGTAGGTACATTACAAAACCAAAGTTCATAGGGTGTCTTATCTGCGCCTGGCCTCAATTGAGTTCTGTTGATAGTATAGACTACTGTATTTACTGCATCTCTCCAATATGTGTGTACAACTTTTTCTTCAATCATCATAGTGCGCGCTATATCAAGTATAATCCTATTCCTCCTTTCGGAAATCCCATTCTATTGAGGGGTTCTAGGAGCACTCAATTTTATTTTTATTCCATGTTCTTCACAGTAATCATAAAACTGATCAGAGGTGAACTCTCCTCTATCTGATCTTAAAACATTTTAGTTTTAATCCAGATTCATTCTCAACCTTAGCTTTGAATATTTTGAACTTCTCAAAGGCTTCATATTTCTCCTTTAAGAATTCAACCCACATCATCCTTGAAAAATCATGAACAAACAAAATGAAATACCTTTCTCTGTAGTATGATCTTGTTTGGGTAGGACCACATAAATCTGTATGCACTAGGTCCAATTTGTTTTCGGCTGAGTTCTTCTTGCTTCTGAAAGAACTCCTTACATGCTTTCCCATAGCACATTGCCTGCACATTGTGTCAACTGGTCTTGCAATACTCTGAAGGTCTCTGACTGCCTTGACATTACTTATCTTTACTATGTTATCAAAATTGATATGACAGAGTCTTTTGTGCCATAACCAACTGTCATCCACTTTTGCAACAAAACAACTTACATCAAAATTGAGTTGAAGAACATTACCTTTTGTTTTGGAGCCTAATGCAATCATATCTCCATCCTTGTTGTTAATGATGCACTTGTTTTCTTTGAACTCCAAATGATAACCTTTGTCAAGTAGTTGTCCAACGCTTAGCAAGTTATGATGTAATCCATCAACATACAAAACATCATCTGTCTTGTTCTTTCCATCCAAGGTGATAAAACCTCTACCTATGATAGGTTTAGGAGTGTTATCTCAAAATCTAACCATACCACCTCTGTATTTGTCTAAATGAACAAATCTATCTTTTTCACCTGTCATATGGTGAGAGCATCCACTGTCAATGATCCAATCAGTTCTGATATCTGCTATGGAAATTAGGGCTAACTCTTGTTCTTCCTTTTCATCTACAATGTCCATTTCCTTGAGAAACTTTTTCATGTCTCTAAGGGCAACGAATCCAGTTTCATCCTCTCATGAATCTTCATCAGTTACACCTTCTTTAGCATGGTAACATTCCTTCTTATATTTAGGTTTGTAATCAGATCTGAATTTTTTGACTCTTGTGGGACACTTAGATGCAAAGTGACCAATCTTGTTGCATGAAAAACATTTGAATGGAAGTTGTCCATATTTTCCTTTTCCTTTCTTTTCTCTTTTAGCAATCATAGCAATGATATCTTCTAGTTCTTCATCAACTTCTTCATTCTCATTATGGATAGAGATGTGTAAGGATTTCTTACCATGGATTGAGGCTTTGAAAGTTGTTTCACTTTTAGGTTCAGTCTTCAATCTTGATATCTCAAGACTATTGTATTTCTTTTTCCATGTCTTCCTGTGTGCATTATTTTCTTTAATATCTCCTTTAAACATATCTTCTAAATACTTCCATATGGTGTATGCTCTGTCAATTTTCTTGACGTCAAAAAATTCACTGTCGAATAGGGTATTGATTAGGGCTTCTTTAGAAATTGCATTATTGGTAAATGTTTCCTTTTGTCTACTAGTAGCATCATCCTTTGCAAGGTATTTTAGAGATGGAATAAAAAATTTTTGTGTAGCTATCTCAAAGATCTCAAAGCCAACACACTCTAGATGTGTTATCATTTTGTTTTTCCAATTCAGATAATTTTCTCCATCGAACTTAGGGCTCTCTTTTCTGAAGTAAGACATATGATCTACCTTAAGCTGTTAGGATTCTTCTCCAAAGCACTTGGATCTGATACCAATTATTACAATAGTCTCAAAGGATAACTGAGAAGGGGGGGTGAGTCAGTTATTAGTAAATTTAATTCTTTTCTTTCTTTAACTTCAGAATACAATAAAGTAAATGCACATTCAGATAACACAGTACACAACACACAATTTGATTACGGGGAAACTAAATGGTAAAAACCCTGGTGGGAGTTAGCACCCACAATGAACTATAATTGTTTATAGTAATCCCTGTTAGAAGATCTTGCAACCCTATTAGGAGTTGTTCTTTACAAAGCAATAAGTATAGTGACCTGGTTAAGGGTCTGACCCTCTTAGGAGTCTATTACAAATAACCCTGTTAGGGGTGAGGACTCACTGTCGAAAAGCTCACTGCTTCAATGGTGAGGGATACAACCTTCTGTAGAATAGATATGCACTATATTTGATGATGAACTATAGAGTAGACCTGCTATCTTGATCAGTTCCAATGTATTATAATCTTCTACTTCTTCTTCACATAGACTCTTGATGAATGAACCACAATTGATATTCTAGTATGTATATTTTCTATCTCTTTTCGTATAATTCACACTTAGCATATAAAAAATTACTTTCTATAAGTATCTTCCTCAAAGTATGAGATCATGGGACCTATAATACAACACGCAAACAATATTAAGTCCATGCAACACAAACTGAACAGACGCGATGCTTTACTAAGTCGGCTTCACCAAATTATCTCTAACTTTACAATCTTCTTGAAACACATTTGGTGCCTTTATATAACTATCATAAAATCATAAATAATCATGAATATACACACGCATATCCTGAAGATATGGGCAACTCAAGAAACATGTTAAATACATCGGCTCTAAACAGATACTCTTCCAAAACTGTAACTGCCAATAACAGAATTACACAACTTGACTAAAAAATCATATCTAGATCTGTGTGTATGAAAATAACATAATAAAAATGTCTACAACATGTATCTAACCACACAAGGCTTGATATCATCATTCTGATAAGTACATACAGAAACACTATTGTGTATTATATGTTGTCATCAATGACAAACATACAATCAATCAACTACATAGAAACAAATATCCAACACAACATTCTTCAAATCCATATCATTTTGAGGTTAGAACTTTTCTTCAATTCATTTCAATTAAATTTTTAATCTTCCTAAATCTATCATACATTATTTTCTATAAAATGACAGTTAGGGTTTTTCTCTTTATCCCTATCATTAATAGGTTGATTCATTTATGCATTGATCTTCTCTTTGGGGTTAATCAATTTGGATATTCCCTTTATGAAATTTGGGATTAAGAGTAAAATCTTACCTTCTCCACTATTCCTACAACACACATTAAATTTACCCTTTACATTTTAATAATCTTCCATTTTCTTATCGCACATCATTTTTCATGCCTTACATTTTGGTGAATCGGCGATAGACAAATCTTTTTTTTTGGTGTTAGATTTACATTTTTATGTTAGATCTTGCATGCATATTAGATTATCTTTCTTTTATTTTCTTTCATTCACATTTCAAAAATTAAAAATCAAAATCTTGTGTTTACTAAATTAGTCCATTTGAATTGCATTGGTGCATGAGGTTTACTACTTCTAGTCCTACTTATAGTATCTCGGTTAGAATAAGCTTTAGACTTATGGGTTCCTTTAATCCTCAGTCTTCCTCTCCTTTCCCTAGGATCCCACATGACAATGTGAACACTCATGATTCCAACCCTTCTATGGAGCATAAACTTACTCACTCATTTCATGATCACGATGATGCTTTAAGAGTTCCTCCTGAACAAGTCCTAAAACTTTAAACCGAACTTGATAAAATGGGAAAGTGGTTTATTCAAGAAATCCATACTAAAGATTTTATCCAAGCTATAGAGGCTCTTAAGAAAGTCCTTCGTGATAGTGATCAAGGTGTTAATCTCTTGCATGGTATCACTCATCTTGTGCATTTTAATGTTAAACCTTTATCTCAAGAGGCTCAAGATAAAGGATTCACTCCTCCTATCACTAGTGGGGAACCTTCTTCTGTTCCTTTACCTAGAATTCCTACTTAAACTCCTCCTTTGATGACTACACCTCTTCCAATTTCATCTATTCCTGTGAGTGTTCCACTGGTGTCTCTACCTACCTCATAGCCTTCTTACCATAGTGTTCCTTTTACATATTCCAATCCTCTTCCAACTATGGTTCCAAGTGTTCCACCAGTTGTGTCTTCCATCCCTATTGCTTCCTACACATTTCCTAGTATTCCTAACGTTTCTATGCCACCTATTTCTTCTAATGATTCCACAATCATTAGTTTGGCTCAAACTGTGTCATCTTTACAACAACAAATTGCATCCTTAACCTAATCCAAATTTAGCATTCCTACATGTGACATGGGTAGTCATTTATCCTTAGAAATTATTTGTGCTACTATCCCTCAATAAGATGATATGACTCATCTTCAGAATTAAAATGGTAAGGGAGATCCTGTTACTCATGTTAAAACATTTTAAATCCTTTGTACTGATTATTCTCATGACCATAGGATTTTAGCTAAGTTGTTTTCTACAACTTTTTGTGATAAGGCCTTGCAATGGTATTGTTCTTTACCTCCTTATTCTATTGATTCTTTTCCTAAAATTGCTAATACCTTTATCCAACAATTTCAAAATAACATTGGTCTGCAAGTTTCCTTAATTGATTTAAAGCATTGTAAACAAAACACTAAGGAAAAATTGACTAATTTTATTGGTAGATTTAAACATTTGTATGCTCAGATTTCTTAACCTATTCCTGATATTGATATTTAGCATATGTTTATTTCACATTTACAAAAGGATATTAGAGATAAGATTTTGCTTACTGAATTTACCTCTTTTAAACAACTTTGTGTAGCACTTCATCATTATCAATTATAAGTTAGTCAATTTGAGAGTAACACTAAAATGGCTCATGTTCTAGTTGATAAGAGTGATGTAGCTCCTAACCCTAATAATTTTTACAAACCTAAAAAATATACCAAGATAAATAAATAGGCAAATGCGGTTGCTGATCAAGTTGTTGTTGCATCCACCAATGCCGCTTCTGCATCCACTACTTTTTTTATGAACCGTACATTTACTCCTCTCTCTAAAACTTTACATTCTATTGTGAGTAGGCTATTAAGTGCTAATATGATTACCTTGCCTCCTATTCAACCTCTTCTCCCTACTACGATGGCATCAAAATCCTTTGATCCTAAAGCTTTTTGTCAATACCATTGATAGAATGGCTATGATACTGAAAAAATGTTATTCTCTAAAGCATAAGGTTCAAGACTTAATTGATTTTTATGCTTTATCCATTGATAAATTTGATGGTAGTGGGAAAAAATATATCTCTCTTTCTTATCAAAACATTTAAATTTATACAAATCCTTTACCTACAGATGATACAAATACCATTGCTCAACCATCTTCTGTGGATATTGTTTATGATTCAAAGATGGATGATCTCAATCACATTGTTAATCATGTGGATAGTGCCATTTCATCTCAACCTACTATTCAAGATCCTTCACCTCCACTTAAACTTCAAGTTCACCTAAACCTCATAAACAAACTAAGGATAAATGACCTAGGGAACTCTCAATCACCTTTGATGATTCTGAGACTATTAAGGCTCCCGACGGTCCCCTTTATATTTATGCTATGATTTCTAAGATACCTACGCGTGGTTTTCTTGTTGACCCCAAATATTTAATAAATGTCATTACTGAGGAAAACCTTTTTATGAAAAATATACAATGTGATTGTTATGATACATCTGACACATGGATCCAAACTTGTAATGGTTTTCTCTATCCTTCACTCGGTTCTATTAACTTGCCTGTTGAACTTTATGGTAAATTTTTAGATACTACCTTCATTACCACTCCTACTTTTGATCACTTTCAAGTCAAATTTGGTTTGCCTTCGTTAAATTCCATGCATGTCGTCGCATCTCCTATTCATAAGTGTATTAAGTTCATTCATAATGGAGAAGTGAAAATGATTAATCATAGTTTGTATCAACCTTCTAGTCCTAGAAACTATGCTACTCTTGATTTCTATTGGCCTTCATTACCTAATTCAGGTCCTCCTTCCCCTGATAACCTTTTTCATTCATATCAAGCCTATAAACATTGCAAGATTGTCGAGTTAAGTGTAATACCCACCTCTTAGTTTACTTTTCAATTTTTGTGTCAAACTCTTTTAGGCCTTTTTATGTATGTGTGGTTTATTTTAGTTGATCTTGAGGATATTTAGGTATTGCAGTTCATTATGTTATGAATCCATTGATAGTATGTTATATCTTTTGTCTGCATATGATTTATAGTTATTTTATGATGCTTATGTATATGTTAGGATTTCATTTGGATTATGGTTTTCTAGCAATACTAACCCTAGATTTATAGGCACATGGATCATTTCTATGTTTTGCATTACTACTTGACGTGTTTGGTATGGTATGGGACAGATTCGTGGTTACTTTCTTTGGGGTGAACCCACAATAGGGGTTACACTCTCTTGGAGGAAGCAATTCCTCACGAAATTTGCAAGGTGGGAGGTTTAGTCAGGTAATTTCAATAGAAAGTACTTGATTGTTTCGATCGAAACATTCTTAGTTTCGATCGAAACTACCTTTTTTGATTAGTTTCAATTAAAAATAACTTAGTTTTGATTGAAACTAACTTAGTTTTGATCGAAACTAACTAGTGAAGATTTTAGTTGGGATTTTACCCGTACCCATGTTAAACTAAGAAACTAATTTCAATAGAAAGCAGTTTCGATCAAAACTAATTAGTTTCAATCAAAACTACTTTCTATCGAAAGTAGTTTCCACCGAAACACTCTAATTAGAGGCCATTTACAAAGCCTAACAAAAATCTACAGTTTTTAGGGCTTCGGGGCTCAGGTGCAGGGCTCAAATGGAAGAATCAGGAGACATACCTTTTCATCGCACAAGCGCTTTGAACGAGCTTTCTAATGAATATAGATTTGACAATTTTTGAATTAATTATGTTTTTGTTTTTTGACGTACATCAAATGTAGGTATTTTATCTACTATAAACCTCCAAGTTTGATGTTCAATGAAAAATAGTAGAAAAGAGAAAAAAAAATCTAAAAAATAACTGTGCCCTCCGACTTTGAGTCTACCTTCTATAAAAGAAATAATTGAATTTTGATAAATACACAATATGTTATAAGCTATGCAGTCAAGGTATGTCAAAATTATGATTTACTCTACTTCAAACATTCATAAAATATGCAATAATCATGATAAAATTGGCAAACCAATTGCACGCCCTCTGTATGGATGTTAAAAAACCAAATTTGAAAGAATCCTATTGATATCTATTTTAAAAAAAAAATTATGCTCTATGAAGTCAATGTAACTTTTTGAAAATGACATTTTCAGCAATATAGTAGTTTTTGTGGGAGAAAAAAAATAGCATTCAAATCAATTAAAAAAAGGATAAAAATATATTTAGAATCTAGACACAAAATCCTAAAAGACTCTAGTTTACTTCATCTTCTGATTTCAAATAGTTTAACGATAATATGCATCTGAATCTTAAAGTTTTTTTTCAAAATGTAGACTTCAATGTTTGTTTAGACAAAAAAAAGTGTAACCCACTATTGTGGGTTCACCCTTTAGCGAGATCCACATGATAAAATAGTCTCAACCATTGTTTTCTATGTTATATATGCATGTATGTTCATCTTTGTGATGATAGGTTTGCAGGTATTAGGCTACGTCTTCCTTGAATTGGTAGAAGTGAGCATGCCCTATCGCAATATCTCAATGGTAAGAGAGGGGAGATAGTAGTCAGACCCAAAAACCTAACCTAAGCCTATTGTCCTAAGTATTGGATGAGTATTAGTTTATCTACCCTACCCAAATTTGTCTAGTTGATGTAAATTCATGGATCCTATCCTTTTGTGTGTTTGAGTTGATTTTGAGTTATTTCAGTTGAGTGCATTGATATTTTGTGATTTATCATGTTAATTGTGAAATTGATTATTGCTGAAATTAAATATTAAATATAAGATATTTAATTAATTAAAAATTAAATAAATACCTATGTTTAATTGGGAAATTAATTAAAGTGCAATTATTGAATATTGGTATTTAATTGGAAATTAGAGTTAAATTAGCTTTTATACTTTATTAAATAATCAAATGTTTGAGTACATGGATAAGATTGTGCTTTAAATATTTAATTTATTTAATATATTATTTAATTAATTACATGTGCAAGTTTAATATTAAAAAATGGAGTTTGAATTCAAAATGCAACATGGTTTAATAAGTCAAAGTTGAGCTGTATAACTAATAAATAGATATTTTTAATTAATAATTAGGATTTTCTTTCAAGCTTGGAGGTTGAGTTAACTAAGTTAACTGAAGTGTCTATTTTGGGGGGATTTGCTTGAAAGGTGGAAGTTGATTTCCTTTAGGGGAGTTCTCTTCTCATTTGGTCATAATAGGTTTTTGGTGAAGACATTTTTGGGAGAAGAATTTTGTGAGAGAATTTTTGTGTATTCTTGTGTCTTGCTATTTTGTGAATTGTGTGTGTGCATGGAGGCTTGAGAATTTGAGGAGATCTTGGCTCTGGAGACTTCGTGGTTCTAGATTTGCATTCAAAATTGGATTTGGAGGCTTCGGGATTCTCATCTTCTGACAAGGGCTCCTTTGTCAAATTTTTGGTAGGGTTTGGAACAAACCCCTTTCTGATTTTAGTTTGTAAATTTTATGCTTTGCACGTGTTTGGATTATTTGCATTTTATTAAATAGGTCTATTTGTGTTTTGGTTTAAATGGGTATCTTAGAAAACCCTAGATCTATATTTTTAGGGAAAAATAAAAACTTGACCTAGCAATGTTATGCTGCCAAAATTTGGAGAGGAAAAAACCCTTGAGAAGACCTAGGAATTAAGAAAATTAATCTCCCTATAGTAGAAACTATAGTAGCAATAAATATTTGCCTTGTAAAATTATTCTCATTGGAAAAATTAATTGATTGGGAAAAAACATAATCTCTGGAAAAACACAGTATTAATAAAAAATTACACTAGTGGAAAAAAAATATAACCAAGGAAAAAAACAAAATGGACAAAAAACAAAAAAAAAAACATGTGAAAAGAAGAAGAGAAAAAAGGCTTATTTATTTATGTTTCCCATTTTCTGAATTTATTTAATAAAAGAAAAATCTGGAAAAAGAAAAATGTTGAAAAAAACTTTTGTTTAAATTTTATCTTTAAAAAAAAAAAATTTAAAAAATTTAACATTTTGGGGGGATGGGTTTGACCCCACCCACCCCAGTGGGATACACGCTGGCCTTAAGGCCAGCAGCCCACGTGGCACTGCTGCCCAAACAACAGACTGCCACCGGGGGGCCCGCACTACCATAAGGCAGCACGACCACCCCGTGGGCAGTCAGC
>MU224608.1:2251773-2264531 GCA_018584345.1 Thuja plicata | reverse complement strand
GATAATATCATTAGTGAAGAGGCAGCCAACAAATTAAATTTGAAAAGGATTCCACATGAAAACCCATACAAGGTTACATGGCTCAACAAAGGACAACATGTGTTTGTAGGAGAACAAGCATGGGTAGGATTCACCATTGGCAATTATAAAGATAGAGTTCTATGTGGCATTCTTCCCATGGATGCATACCATCTTCTACTTGGAAGGCCATGGCAATTTGATAGCCAAGCCATGCATGATGGAACCAAGAATGCATACTCATTCAAGAAAGATGGGGTGACTTTCAAAATTCAGTCCTTAATAGAATAAGGAGAGATGAAAACATCAAGTCCAAGTGTGCTCATGGTTGGTGAGAACAAATTTTTGAAGACTCTAGGAGAAGGAGAAGGAGAAGGAGTTGGGTTTGCTTTAGTATTGAAGCCAAAAGATGAAGTTGTTGTCAAGAAATCAGAGTTACCAAAGGAGGTAAAAGAAATACTTGAAGAGTATGAGGATATTGTGAATGATGGCTAGCCCACTCTCCTACCTCCTAAGAGACTTGTTAGTCAGAATATTGACTTTATTCTAGGAGCTACCTTACCCAAAAAATCTTCCTATAAGATGACCCCTCAGCAAAATGATGAGATAGCCAAGCAAATCAGAGAGTTATTAGACCAAGGCCTAACTAGAAAAAGCATAAGCCCATGTGTAGTCCCTACTATTTTAGCACCTAAGAAAGGAAGATCTTGGAGACTTTGTACTGATTCTAGAGCCATAAATAGAATCACCATTAGGTATAGGTTCCAATACCCAGAATTGAACACCTAAGGTATTATTTAGGGGAGGCAAAGTACTTCAGCAAGATTGATCTTAAGAGCGGCTACCACCAAATCAGAATTAATGAAGGAGATGAATAGAAGATAGCCTTCAAAACTACAAAAGGTTTGTATGAATGGCTTGTAATGCCATTTGGTTTGTCTAATGCTCCCTCAACTTTTATGAGGTTGATGAATGAGGTATTGGTAGAATGCATTGGTAAATTTGTTGTTGTCTAGCTAGATGACATTTTAGTTTTCAATAGAACTAAGGAGGAGCATATTAGGCATTTGAAAATTGTTTTCAAGAAATTGAATGATGAAAAGCTAATGATCAATTTGGACAAGTTTGACTTCATGAAGCAGGAGACTGTATATCTTAGTTTTTTTTTGTCACAGGGTAACCTCAAAATGGACCAAGAAAAGGTGGATGCCATTCTAAGTTGGCCTACTCCCAAGGCTGCCACTGAGCTGAGAAGTTTCCATGGTTTATCTTAGTATTACAAAAAGTTCATTAGACATTTCTATAGAATTTGTGCACCCATGTTAGACACCATTAAAGGTGGGATGAAGACAAAGTTTCAATGGACACCACAAGATAAAAAAGGGTTTCAAACACTCAAGGAGAAAATAGTAGAGTTGCCTACTCTAGTTCTTCCAAACTTTGATAAGATTTTTATAGTAGAATGTGATGCAAGTAATGTGGCCATTGGGGCTGTCATAAGCCATGAAGGAAGACCAGTAGCATTACATAGTGAGAAGCTAAATGATGCAAATAAGTACTCTTCTTATGACTTAGAGTTGTATGCTCTAGTCCAAGCACTCAAGAAGTGGAGGCACTACTTGCTACCAAAGGAGTTCATAGTATATACTGATAACCAAGTTCTCAGCTTCCTTAACTCTCAACAAAAACTTAGCAGCAAACACATGAAGTTGGTGGAGTATCTACAAGCCTACACTTTCAATATCAAGCATAAAAAGGGAGTACAGAACAAGGTTGCTAATACATTAAGCAGAAAGCTGCTCACAGTCCAAGAAGTTCAGCTACAAAGGATAGGTATTGATAGCTTCAAAGACCTATATGCTGAAGATGAAGATTTTTCCCAAATCTACAAGGTATGCAAAGAGTTAAAAAACAACTTTCATGGTGAGTTTTTTGAATATACTTTGCAATATGATTTATTGTTTAAAGGAGGTTAGATTTGTGTTCATAAAGGGTCTATGAGAGAGAATTTGATCCTATTGTGGGTCCACAACACACACCCCATTTTTTGGTCCTCTTACCATGGGCACCCCCCTTGTTTTGTCTATTTTTCCTTTTGTCATGTCTGCCCCTTGTAGAGATTCAATCAGCCGATGAAGGAGTTTACCTAAACCAAGTCAAAAGAGGAAGAAAGCCTTTTTTTTGGCCTTTTAGCCCTTTCATCCTTTTGGAGGACTTAGGTACTCTGAAAGACCGAGATGGATGAAAGACCGAAAACTCAGCCCTTTTGGTGTTTTTGGCCTCCGAAAACACCAAAAGGCTGAAAAAAATTTCCTACCTCTAAAATTTTTGGACTTTCAGAGTCTGAAATCTCTGAAAGGGATGACATCATCCCATGGGCTATAAAAAGGATGAGTCTTCATTTTTAAGGTCACTTCATCTTTTTCAAGTGCTTGGGTTTTTTGGAGAGCTCTGGTTTTCTAGGTTTTCTACCGCCTCGCTCATGGATTACTTCTTGTTTTTGCTCTTGCCCTCTATCCCCGCTCTCAGCCCCACCGAGGTTGGTTTCAACTTCTCCACTTTGTCTTCTTTTTTGTTTGGTCATAGTTAGGGTTTTTTCATGTTTCTTGGGCATATCCAGCCTAGGGCACATTTGTTTCAGCTTGTTGTCATCTGACCTTTGTGCCTTGGTGTGTCGATAGGGACTTCCCTCCATGTCAGCCCTAGGTTTTCTAGTTTCTTTGCATTTAGGATTAGGGTCTTGTCATGCGTTGGTCGCGGCCTTTGCCATAGGTTTTTGGCCTCTGAAAGGCCAAAAATGGGTCTCTTCAAAACATAGGTGCCCTTTTGGACTTTTGGCCTTTTAGACCCGCAAAAGGTCTGAAAAGTTGAAAGGTCCAAAAGACCAAAAACACTCCCTCGCAAGAAGTTCAAATTTTTGAGGTTTTTTCTTCGGTTTTATACTTTTGGCATCTACAAACTCTTTCACAATTTCAGTGCCTGAAAGGTCTGACAAACCTCATTATTCTGAAATGAATCTTTTTAGACTTTCAAATGTTTCAGCCTCCGATTGTGTTTTCGGTGTCTGAAACCCCGAAAGGTATGAAAGTGTGAAAACTTGCCTTAGTTGTTAATTTATCTCTTTCTTGCTTGCCTAGTATAAATTTTTCAATAATCTATTGATACTTGTCTATTCTTGCAGGAATGATTGAATCAAAGACAACCTCTCCAATGAAATATCAATACTAGGGGAATCCCCCTAGCTCCAAGGTGGGGAACAAACATAGCGAGGTAACTGACACCAACATCGGGAACATAGATTGGAATGAATTCCTGACCCAATGCTCCCAACCTATAAATAGATCTGAGGACTGTACCTCATTAATCCTATCTAGCCTAGTAAATGCAGTCACACACCCTGTGGCTGTTTCATCTTCTGAATTGATCTTCACCCTAGCTCATCATTATGACTCAGATAAGAGGGTGGTAGTAAAATCCAAGGATTAGGTGGTGCTAGACATCAGGCCAGATATCATTGAGGATGTCTTTCACCTTCACAAAGGCATAGAAAAATTCTATGACTTTTATATCGAAAAGGGGACCAAGTGGTTTGGCAATAGGGAGAAAACCATAAATGAGATGATGAATAAGGAATACCTCAAGCAACCACTTCCCAAGAACAAACTGGACAAGATAGACCTCTAGAGAGGTTATATGAGAGATGATATCCAGGCAGCTATAATAATGATAAGTAGGGTATATGGGTTACCACAGTCCACCCAAATTGAGCACTGGATGATCCTACTGATAGAGAGGATCAGGGAATGAAAGGAAAGATTTGAATGGGGCACTATTATTAGTGACAATCTGGATGAGCAGTTAACAGTAGTGAAGCATAACCCCAAGTTCTACATGAGCACTTACATAGTGTATCTACTAGCTGCCCGGGTAGATTATCCTGATCTCACCAAGAGGGGGAGTCTGGATGACCCAAATGCATGGCCTCATCTTGTATACCCACAGCTGGTAAAATGAGAAAACATGCTAGAGGATTCCCCAGATTATAGGATAGTCAATGACGCATTCATATTCACAGTCATCTGATCTATTGAGGGTGACTTTGCTAAAAAAATGTTGGAAGAGGCTGCTGCTAAAGTAAGGGCCATCGGGGCCTATTTTATCCAATTCAGGATGTTCACATATATCAGAATAGCCAGGTCAACCTTGCAACCAAAGAAGTTTCCCAGGTATCCATCTGACTGGATAATCATATTGGAGATGGCCAGGTAGCTCGTAGATGCATACAAGCACATAAAACATAAGAAGAAGCACCGTTGGGACTTTCCCATCTCTTGGGGACCCTATACACTATAGGACATGAAGGTTTGCAAATCCCTCACTTTTGAATGGGATGATTGTCCCTTATAGCTCTACAAGATGGTACAAGCCTTCTTTGATCCTATAGGTACTTATAGCCATATCATCGGCAAATTCTATGTACATGAGCCACATCTAGAAGATCATTGGATAAACTATATAGATGACCATGAGGTCAGAATCTGAGATTACTGTAGAATGAACCTAGCTCTGGCAAAAGAGGTGTTGAAGGTTCCTATCTCCCCGAAGGTATGGGATTGTGATTCAGGGGAAGTCTTAGAAGACATTTACACACAAGATAAGGTGTATGATAGGCCAATCATGAACGCTGAGGTAGACAAAGATGAAAATGATGACATAGACTTCAAGGAAAGGCACGTGATAAAGACCACTATATCTTGGATCAAGAAGCCACACCAAATGAGTCTAATCCTGGTGAAAAAATTAATGGAGCCCTCTAGGAAAGTAGAGAAACAACGAGGAGAGAAGTCAATAGCTCCTAAATATAAGAAGGCTCCCCCTCAGAAGCCAAGAATGGTGTATGGTCATGAATGACCAATTGAATATGGATCCAATCCTAGGCCTAAGAAAACTAGAATGATGGGCCAAATTGACCCACCAGCAGGACTGTCACAACCCCAATCAGGGGAGGGCCTATCTACCTCTGGCCAATCTTCCCCCACCATTGAGAAGAAAACCTATAAGAGGAAGAAGAGTTCTAAATCTCAGCAGTTAGAAATGGTACAAGAGGAGCCTGAGGAAGAGGATGCAAGTGATCCCCTATTCTAGAAGACTAGGTTGTAGAAGAGGAGAGAAATAAAGATTACTAAGAAATATAAAAAGGATCCCAAAGAATAGGATAATCCTTCGAATACATTGGGACCGGATGAGTTCATGCTTTCTGATTTTGAAGGACTAGAAGGCTTTTCAGATCAGGGCCAAGATATACACACTGGGGGACCACCACTCATACAACCTCAAGTAGCCCTCACTCCACCACCATCCATACAACCTCAGGTAACCCTTACTCCTCCACCAGTCAAGTTCACTAATCCTCTGGTGAATGTTCCTGCTCCACTAGTAAGCTCTGATTATGCTCCAGGGCCTAAAGCCCAAGAGAATGGGGTAACTCAGATTTTAGTAATAGGAAATGTAGCTGGAGGGAGTTATGTCTTCACTCCACCACCCCACATACTTACTCTACCAACTTTCCTACTGACTCGAACACCTCCTCCTGCACCAACTCCACCTCCGTCTGCTACCACCATCTCCTCATCTCCCACTATAGTCATGCCAACAATTATTCCACCAACATTAATCCCTTCACCAGGATCCACTCAAACCACCAAAGAAACAATAGGCATAGAAGACACATCACCTTTTTAGACCTCACTAGAGGCCATAACCACTCTCTGGCTAGAAGTGGTAATTAATTCATCAGCTAACGAAGGCCCGAAGAAGGGGAAAAGGAGGTCAATGAGAAAGATAAGGAAGAAAAGGAAATACAAAAGGATACATAAGGGGATAGAATGGAAGAAGGAGAAGATGGACAAGGAAAAGGGCTAGAGAAAGAATCAGAACAGGGAATAGCTCTAGGGAAACAAGGCTTGACCTCAATTCTCCATGTGGCACCATATGAGAAAGTAACTACCTTTGGTAAACCTACTTGGTTTACCAAGGAGATACAACCTTAGAAAAGAACCTACACAAGTGAACTAGATGGAGAAGATACAAATATAACTGTTGTGAAGCAAGATTTCCACCATGCGGACATGAGTGTGCCTACTAAAACCATGTCATATGTGACCCAAGACACTAAGGGTTGAACAAATAGCTATCCCACCCCTGAGAACCTCTCAAACCACGGGTTCATCAGGAGACTATACATTCAAGGAGGTAGACTTGGGGGAACCAACTAGAGAAGGGAGCAAGACATTAGTAGCTTTGGGACTCAAGCATGCTCTAGGGTTCATGAGTAAAGACAAGGAGACCATAAAGTCTTTAACAGACCAAAATGAGGCTCTAAAAAGGGTCATTCAAAAGATGGTGGGTCCCATTGACCCAAACTATTTAGAGGCTTCATTACAAGCCATGCTTGATAAAAGGGCCACACCAGATTTGCCGGCAGGTTTGACTCTGTCGTTCATCCAGGCAAGCGCTGATTGGAAAAATGACTTCAAGTAATTTGGAGAGAAGGCAATTCCATTGATATTTAGGCCATACCAGAGCATACTAGTTGAAGTTAATGCACTCATTGACTTGGTAGAAAATGATGGAGGTATAGATTCAGAGATAATTAAGTGGCAAGTAGCCCTCTAGGATTTGGAGATAATCCAAAAGAAACGCTTCCAAATTTTGGTAAAAGTCTATGAAGGTGAAGAACTAGATAAGTTCAAGGCATGGACTGAACAAATGACCAAAATAATTAAGATCTACAAGAAGCACCAAACCCTTATAGCTGACAAGCGAGAAGAGGTGATAAGTTGGGTTGAAGAGATAGAAACTTTCTTCACTTCGGTTGGCCTCAAAGTCTATCAGGATGAAGATAAACAGATTCTATGCCCTTCCAAAGAGGTGGTTGAATAGTTCAAGGATGCTCTAGCCAGAATTGATACTAAGGAAGCCCTGCAGCAACTATTCTAGTTGAAAGATGAAATACGAAGAATGTCTCAACATGAAGAAGAGATCAAGTTCTTCGCTTCTGAATTAACTGCTTTCAAAAAGAAGCAAGAATGAAGGATCGCTAAGATAAGGAGAAAAGAGATCAATTTTGAGGAAGTTCAGGAGATAGTGTAGAGGCTTAGGGCATCTCACCCAGAGATCTTTTCCAAGTAAAACTCCCAGGGTCCAAATCACCAGATAGACAAGGCACTATTTTCACACTTGGTCAAATTTCATTAAGGGATTATTTTTTGGCCTTTCGGCCTCTGACTTTTCAGCCTTTTGGCCCATATAGAAAATAGTATTTTTTTGGCCTTTTGGCCTTCGAAGATTTTGGCCTTTCGGCCTCCTCAAATTTTTTCAGCCTTTTGACCCACGACAAGTCCAAACATTTGGAACTTCAATTTTGAAGATTTTAAAGAGCACTTGGGAAATTTTGAAGACATTAAAGTTTCGGGGTAGAGGTTGGGATTTGAAAAACTAGGTGTTTTTAGCGAGGTCACTTTTCTAAACACAAGTTTGACTCTAGATCAGATCAATGGACAACTTGAGTTCATTTCAGAGGAACTAAGGGTCTCCTATTAGTTCCCACCATCAAAAACAACCCAGGTGAAGAATCCAAAAAGCATCCACAAAGATCAAGAAGAAGACTCCCAGTTCATAGAAGGAATTATCCTCCTTTCTCTTTCTCTTCTCTGGAATATTTTGCCCTCTTGGCATGAGAAAATTGATTGTAAATGGGTTTAAGAATCCATACAAGTTACATAGTATAAGTTAGAAGTAGTTTACCTTCAGCAAAGTTCTAGTTTTAGTTCTATTTCTCTAGTTTAGACTCTCTGATGCCCTAACTCCGAAAATCAGAGTTGTGGATCAAAACTCTATATATTGTAATAAAATAACAATGTAAAGGGGCTGAATTTTTTAATACAATAAAGATCTACATTGAGTGCTTCATTTGTGGTGTGTGAATTACTGCTATTTGTGCAAATTTATTAAATGTATGCTTGCATTATTCTTTATTTTTAGAGACCCCTTTGTGTTATTGTGTTTCAAATTCGTGCTACTTTTAGTTGGAGTTTGCTACTATGTATCTACCTTGCTATGATGAATGTGTAGAGGAGATCATCTTTGGGCTTATTGATAAATCCGTCTCGTGGGTACGCACATCTTGGGGGCTTCATGATTTGATAGATTTTGAATATCTTGCATGAGTGAATACGTCTTCTCCCCAAACATTTGCATCCGTGGAGTAGTGAATTGTGACTTGGTCTGATTTATGCTTCGTGGATTATTCCAAATCCCTCCAACATTCAATTTGCAAGGAAGAGCTTACAATATTTTATGTCCTTAGGATTTCACTTTTCTTGTAATTTGCTTTATTTCTCGTTACCCTTCCCTCTTTAAAACGCTGTCATTAATTTTGAAAATTACCATCTTGAAAATATAAAATTGCATTTTATTTACAACACCCATGCTTGTTAAAATGGAAAATAACAAAAAAAAAGAATTAACAATATTTTGCAGTTTACTGTCTTGAACGTACTAGCAAAGGCCTCCTCATGAACAATCACATTTATCTTCAACTGAGTAACCAAGCAGGTTGTGACCCGACCCTGGAGAACCTTGGGAATAACTCTGTTATTCTTTCAAGAGAGGAAATCAAATCTTGAGATCCTAGCAAGTTGGCTTGTGTTAAAACAACGCTCAACAGATCCAATAAAAACATAATGGAGCACTTAGTGGTCATTTTGGAGTCGGTAAGACACAAGAGCTAGTCACTAGGCTCTATTTTTGGCCTAGAATGAATAAAGATGTTAGACAGTATGTTGAGAGTTGTGTAGTGTGTCAAAAAACAAAGGGCACATCTTCTAATGCAGCTCTTTACCAGCCACTTCCAATCCCAACCAGACCATGGGAATGCATAAGCATGGATTTTGTAGTTGGTTTTCCAAGAACAAGGCAGGGATATGACAGTATTTTTGTTATTGTAGACAGATTTAATAAGATGGCACATTTTATACCTTGTAAGACCATTCATGATGCTTGTAACATTGCTTAGTTGTTTTTTAGTGGAGTGGTGAGGATCCATGGACTCCCACTTAGTATTGTCTCAGATAGGGACACAAAATTCATGAGCCATTTTTGGAAGACCTTATGGCAAAAGCTTGGCACTAACTTGTCTTTTGGATCTGCATATCATCCAAAAATAGATAGCCAAACATAAGTAGTCAATAGGAGTCTTGGTAACTTTCTGAGATGCCTCACAAAGGAGTATGGTCAAGCATGGGACCAACTCAGTGGACAAGCTGAATATGCATATAATGATACAGTGAACAGATCAATAGGTAAGAGTCCTTTTGAAATAGTTTATGGTTTTCACCCAAGAGGAATTTTTGAGCTTAGATAATTGAAGGAAGGAATGCATGGTAGTGGACATGCTAAGGAATTTTCTCATTCAATGAGGGAAGTACATGAAAGTGTGAGAAAGAATTTGATTGAGAATGCTGAAAAGGTAAAGAAAAAGGTGGATGCAACAAAGAGGGATGTTCAGTTTTAGACTGGAGATTTTGTGATGGTACACTTGAACAAACATAGGCTACAAAAAGTTGTTCCTCACAAGCTACAGATGAAGAGTCTAGGTCCATGTAAGATACTTGAAAAGTATGGAAACAATGCATACAAGGTGGAGCTTCCAGAAGACATTGGGTTGTCACCGGTTTTCAACATTGTAGATTTAATAGCATACAAAGGACCAATTCAAGATGTTGATCAAAACCTTCAAGAGGTAATACAAGAGCTAAAAGATATGAAATTAACCCCTACTCCATCTATGATAGCTGAAAAGATACTAGACTCAAGGGTCTACAAGAAGACTAGGAGCAGAGACTATATGGAGCACCTTGTCAAATGGCATGTCAAAGAAGAAGTTGATGCTACTTGGATCAGAGAAATAGAATTCAATAGGTTGGGCATTGATCCAAACATGCTCAATCCAAGGATGGATTAACCTTTCTTTTGTCTGTGGAAGTATGGTGTAGAAGCACACCTATCTCAAAACCCTAGCTCCTTATTTCTAGCATGTACTGATTCTAGCCAAGTCAGGAGAGTGTGTGTAGACCTTAGAAGGTCATTTGTTTTATTTCCCTAAGATTGATATGACTAGGTCAACCCATGGTTAGATAGGTTTCCTAGTTGGTTTCCTTTTAGTTTTGTGTTAGTGTGAGGTAGTTTGGAAGAATCTAGAAATCCAACCAAGGCATTGGGAACTTTAGATAAGATGCTTGGTATCACTGGTACTCAAAATACACTGGTGCCTAGAAACTCAGCCTACACTGGTGCCAAGTTAAGACTGAAGCTGAGTTAACACTGAAGCTGAGCTAACACTAAAGCTGAGTTAACACTGAAGTTGAGTTAACACTGTAGCCGAGTTAACACTGTAGCTAAGTTAACACTGGAGCTAAGTTAACACTAATGCCAAGTTAACACTGATGCCGAGTTAACACTATATCTGAGTTAACACTGTAGCTCGGCTTGCATTCTTTTTGCTTGGCAATATTCAATCGTAACGGCTAGTGAAAAGCAGATCTTGTCTTTTATGGACAATATGGTTAGTGTAACGGTTCCTGAAGATATTATTGCAAATGAGTGGACCGTTAGGGTTGTTTCCTATGAGAGGATGGTTACTAATAACATAAAAAGCCTTCATTTGTAGAGATCTAGAAGAAAGTGGAGATTGTAAAAGAAGAGAAGCTACAGGAAAGTATAGAGATTTGCAGATTATTGTACTATTTTTTTTATTTACAGTAATGAGAAGTTGTAGACTGTGTGTTTAGTGGATATCAAGTTTCTTTGTGGTTCCTTTTGCATGCAAGTAGATTAGTTACTTTAATTTTCTATTTTTTAAGTTGTTAGTTCTTCACCTATTTTGGGTTGTAAACAATAATGGCCCCTCGAGATTCCTGAATCCATGGTGAGAATCATGTGTTGGGATGGAACTTGAGAGGAGCCCTTGTACATAGTTTCCTTTTTGTTTTTGGTAGGACTAACAACAGGTGTGAATCTGGAGATCTTACCCTAGGCGAGCTTGGTGATAGTCCGGCTAGGGAAGACAATGAAAGCAATGTTCATAAAACATTGAATAAGTGAGAAGAATGAATTTATTTGTGTAGGTTCAGCAAGAAGAAGATGAAAAGCGCTTTGATGGGGATTGAGTCTTGAAGAGGAGGTAAAGTTGAGAGTGACTTACCTCAGTTTAGGGTTGTGAACACCCTAAGAGATCTAGGAAAAAGATCTCAGAATAGAGCCAAGTTGGTTCTATAGCAGTAACAAGAATTCTATCCACATCAATCGTGGAGGAGTCTTCGTAGATGCGGCATGACACTTTTGTGATGTGCATTGTTTTGTTAGAGGTATGGCTATAGGAGAAACATGGTTTTTAGATAAAACAAGAGTTTCTTCCCCTGTATCTATTTCTATGTTTGCCTTTCCCTTCTCTTTCCTCTGGGTACTCTATTTTGATTGCGGAGTCTACAAATCCTTAGAACCCTCAGTGTCATTGCCCCATGGGCTAGGGTTTGGTTTATCAAAAGTAATTTTCTCTATTTCAACACCTGAAGAAGAGGGAATTTTATGTAAGGTTTCTGGAATAATAGTTTCATCCTCATTAGGTGTGACCTCATAAGGGGAATTTTCTTATGTTTCTTGAAGTCCAAGTTGTGGCCCTTCTCCTTGTAACTGTACATGGGGTGCAGTGATAAACTCATCCCAAGTCGTAGGAGAGTTATCTCATAAAGATATTTTTACCAGAAGTTTTACCAACCCATGGTGAGTATCTTCATTTAATTTCCCCTTCCTAACCTTTTCTAAACTCAAATTTAACAAAGAATACAAAAAATTGGGCACATTTACAAGGCGGCCATGCCACAAATGAATCAACAATTTGAAATGTGCAACATGCAAGTATGAAAATATCCCTTGACAAGTAATGTACCTTATAACATGGATATCCAGTTTAGGTTAATCTTCTAGAAGAGATGTTCTCTTCATTCCCTGTGTAATAGACTTCAATGCATCGTCTATGGGGGAGGAAAACTTAGCCCTGGCCGCTCGTGAATCATGTTCATGTCAAAAAACTTCACCCATAGTGGGAAGTCCAAAAACTTCCGCAATTCATGCTTCTAAAGCCTCCACCCTTAACCCCTTTACATAGGCAACCCCATTGTTGTAAGTGCGCAATAGTTCCATAGTCATAGCCTCATCGTAACCACATAGCCTGATGAAATACGTAAGCCAACCCATGCGGTTAAAGACTTGTATGCTTGTCTGATCCTGCAAAAATGATGATTGATCACCTAGATCATGGCGTATTTGTTGTGCACCCATGTTTTCTGAGAAACTTTGTACCCCAAAAATCTCAAATCACTGCAACTTTCACTCTCTTTCTTTGCCTTTTTCACAATTCTGCCCTCTGTATCCTCAACATTCCCTACCTTGTATTCCACACTATATTTTTCCTAAGCTTAAGGATAAATAAGGTTGGATAAGTTCTTGGTATGGTTTTTTGGGGATTATAGCAGAGGAGAATTTGAAAAACCAAAGCTGGGAATGTGAGTTGGGTGTTTAAAAATAAAAAGCTTAGCAGAGAATTTCATATACTTCAAGTTGTCACATCAATTAAATTGAAATGACTACACAACATAGCTTAAGCAAGGGTCATTATGGAA
>MU224608.1:2143998-2169080 GCA_018584345.1 Thuja plicata | reverse complement strand
ATTTTGGGCTATACCCAAATCCTTTTATCATGTCTCCTACCTGGACCTCACTAGCCATTTTGAGATCTGGCTGCTTTCTGATTTGGTCTATAATGAAAGCAGATGCTAAATCCCATCCCTCAGCCAATAATATTCCACTTTCCAGCACCATCTTCCTGGCATCCTCGGGCGAGATATCCTCATTCTCAGGATCATAATTATGTAGGGCCACTAGGGCTTCATTTGTTATTGTTTCTTTCCCATCAACTATTAATTGGGATCTTATTTGCTTTGTTTTATTCCATCTTAGGAAGTCTTTAAACTCCTCTATTTTTACAAAGCTGTCATCATCTAAAAATTTTTGTTGATGAAGCAATCTTTCATCAACACAGGCCCTGAGTGGTATCTCAAGTTCATCTTCTAGGTCAGGCCGCTACTTCTTGCCTTGCATGATTGCTTTCCTTAGGTTATGGTCATATAACCTAGTGCCAGGTACTAAGGCCTTAGCCTTGTCCTTTTTCTTACTTTGTCCCTCCATTAAATGCTGTCCTAATTCCAATTTCTACCTCTTTGTAGCAGGCTCCTCTATATCGTCAGGCTGGGTAGCAACTGTCAGATCTATAATGTGACCCTCTGCTCCCTACAACTGTGGGATCTCAGTCATTTCTTGCTCTGAGGCTTGTTGTGGTGAAGGATACATGGGAGGATGTGCATAATCACTGTCACTACCACTATCATACTTTGACTCTGAGTGCTCAGGTGTTTGAGCACCTTTTTTATCCAGGACTGTATCCAGTTTCTCTACAAGCACATAATATCTATCTATCATGGCCTTAATCCTATCAAAATATGGGAGATCAGGGTAAAAACCCCCAAAAGATAACCCATTTCTTTTTATTTGTGTCTCTAGCTTCAACAACTCCTGGATTCTTAGTATTCTTATATGAATGTCATCTTCATCCAAGATGTTCCCTTTTGGATCTTCTTCAATACATTCATAGTGAATGTTGGTATTAGGGATGGTAGGAGTATACAATTTTCTAACCCCAGCCATGAAACCCTCTGGGTCAATGTATCTATAAGTGGCTGCCCACATTCTGTATCTTTCCAACCACTGACCCACTTCATCAATGGTATTCGTGCCAATTGTAAAGTTGGAAATCTTGAATTGCCTAGGGGTTATAGTCCCATTTTTGTGCGGTGCAAAGTGCTCATTATCTGTTAATAATAGCTGCTATATGAATTCCATTGCAGCCACTCTTGCAGGCACATGATAAGGTAATAAATGAGGTGGGTGAATACACCCATATACCCTGATAATGGTATAATTCTCCTCCAAGAATAAATCACCCCAATTATGTTTTCCAGGCCAACTATATGTATAATCACAGGGCCTGAGCAGTTGTATGATATTCAATGAGACTCTTGTCCTACTTGTTCCTAGACTCTGCACCATTGGATACACAATCCAATTCTGAAAAGCACAGTAGTCACACTCCCTAGAAGTGTAATTCCAAACCCTCACCCAAAACTGGATAGAATTTGGTGCTGTTTGATAGAATCTCTGAGGAGATAAGTTATGAACATCCATGATTACAAAATTGAAGTATAAAAGGAGATGCATTAGGACTGAGTAACGCAAAAATTTAGGCTCCTTCTCCTTGTGATTCTTTAGTCTTTTCTGGGTTGCAACAAAACCCTCATGCATTTCATCAATTATGTGTTGTATGTAGTCATAGCTGGTGCTTGAATGCACCTCTTGCAAGTCTAGTACCATCATTAAGATGCCAGCATTGATTTTCTCTGCATCTCCATCTATCCCTAGCACTCTACACAGAGCATAAGAATTATACTTAATGTAGAAGTGTAGATCCTTATAATAATATGGATTAGGCTCTTTCATAAGATCTAAGTATTTTCTCACTTATTTTAACATGTGTTTCTGCAATAAGCCTTTTGCAATAGAAGGCTTTGAACTTTACCTCTTCTCCTGCTTTGTCATGTCAACCTTAGTAGACATAGTGCTAAATAAGCCAAAGGCTTGTGTAAATGAATTCCTGTTTAATATTAGTAGGGTAGTGCCATCATCCCTTTTGATGGTCTTTTTCAGGACATAATAGTGATTGGCTAGGTCTAAAAATAGGTCTACATCAAGGAAGACATCAAGAACAAGCAATCTAGCTAAACCACATGTCCAAGGATTTGATACTGGGATGGGCTTATCAGAATTTTTATAGAAATAATTGAAAAGGGAGAAACCTGTCGTCCCTAGAGTCACAGCATCTTGGATGTCTTTGTATTCATCCAGGAGGACATTAGCATTAGCCTTCTTATTCTGCATTGAACCAGGCTGGAGACGTAGAAACTCATCAGAGAAACTTGCCTTTCCTTTTTGTTCCTCTTCACTTCCTCCACTTGTTGAAGCAACACTCATAGCCCCGCTCATATTTGCAACACCTTGGATCTCCTTCTCCTAACCGATATTGAAACAAATCTAACATGGAGATTAGCTGACTATCTTGCACAATTTTCTGAAATTTAGAACTCTTTGATCAACTTTGGAAACACTGCAAACTGAGTGAAATATCCCTTTTTTGAAAACTTAACAACTTGGGCTCTGCAAAATAAAAGCATGGTGAATGCAAATGAATGCACCATCAACTCCTTATAGCTGTCATTCAGAGTACGTAGCTCATAATTTAGAAACATCAATTCTGCCATTAATTCGACATGCTATGAATTGGAACAAAAAACCTAGCCATAGTTGCATGAAGTTGACAGGAAATCAAATTTTCAAAAATGAATCCTCAGAAAAATCATATAACATTTAAAAGAGCTGAAATGTCACCCTGTGATTCATTATCTATCTTACATCTCAGCTACTCTTTTTGTACAGTAATCAAAATGCAAGTCTGTGATTGGTTGTCGAGTGGTTCATACTGTCATATCACAAAACTGCCACATTTTTTAGAGTTTTGGATCAGGCGACTGCGCGAATGCATTAAGTCTCTTTGTCATGGGATTCTATTACTAACCATGGTTTCATCTCAAGACATGGTGACAATGCATATTCTTACCTTTGGCTGACCCAAGTCACAATCTAGCGATCACGCGACATACTTGAAATCATAGTCGCACACAGTTAACATTAACTCATCATTCTTTCTAAGACCTTGCGACTAATTGTCTTGCTTAACCTTTACGGTTATTTTCTTGTTGCTGAGTGTTTAATTTTTATTTCAAGACTATGCAACCACACTTAGTCGCCTGATCATGGAATCAAGTCCTGAATGTTTAACTTCACCCTAACAGGTTAGATGCGCCCTTTTTCCACTTCTGATGACTGCGCGACATACCTTAATCGCCAAGTCGGGAGGAATTTTTCCATAGGGAACCTTTCTTCTTAGACTTTGTGACCACCGTCAGATCTTATAATTTCTTCATCTGACGGTCATCGCTTAATCGCTATATGCTCGTGCATACCCTTAAATCATTCCCAGACACCGCAACTGAAGGGAAAGTACTTAGTCTTGTTGTTGCTGAGTCCATTTTCTCCTTCTGGCAACCATGTGATAATCTCTTAACAGCCACCCGCCTTGTGACACATGTCATACAGCCATTCATTCACCTACTGCATAATGGAAAACTGAAACATTATCTTGTTCTAGCGACAAGCCGACTAAGCATTACTGTAAACTACACACGGTCAGTCGTGAAGTCTGAATCAAAATCCCTTAACCGCTATTCTATTTCAAGACCCCGCAACTAAAGGCCTCGCTTAACTGTTAACTTTGACTCATTTGGCGATAAAGCGACATAAGGTGATTGTGAAGTCTAAAGATATTTTCATAACTGTTAAAAATCTCCTGTGATCACCCGACTAAGCAGTGGGTCCCTTCTTTACAAAGCCTTATAACATGGTCATCTTGCGACTACCTGACATTAAGAAATCGATGAGTCTCATTGTGCCAAAGGAATATTCTGATTTTAAACAAGACCACGCGACACAAGGAAAATGCCAAGTCGGGAAGACTTATGGAATATTTGCTCGGGATATCGCGACAAGGCGATTCAATTGAAACACATGCCTTAAGTGAATATAAAAATTAACATCGAAATAGAAAGACATGACTTAAGGTTTAAATTTATCGTTTAACACTTGAAAAGCCCAGGGTTTTCAGGGTTTTTACAATTTGAGTTAGGTTTAGACTTGAAAACCTGAAAACATGACAGAGGTAAGGCCACAAGGAACGAGAGATAGCTTAATTGAAAACACCATAGCATAGAGAAAAGGATAGGGAACCAGGAAAACTACCAAAACAAGAAATACAACCAATAGATCCATTCTTGAAGGATATAAAGCTATGAGTAAAATCCTAATTACTTCTAACTAATCTTAATCCTCTAAACTTTTACATTAGTCCTTATTGGTTTTACTTACAAATTTTGGGAGTTTGTTTGTTCAAAACATTAACCAAATACATTAACAAAAATGGCATTGTTATCCCCCTTTACAATAGCATTGTGATTTTACTGATCACATTGTCCTAAATGAGAAGACTTAGTAAATATTATTTTTCTTCAACACCTTGTGATATTCATGATGTTTCATGGTCAACCAAGTGACCCTTCTTGTCTTCATGATATGCTCTGCATCAGGTCACTATGCAAAAGACCAAACTAAGGTATATGCATTATAATTCAAAACTAGGCCTGATTTTGAAAGTAGAATTTATGATCACAATCACTATAATCTAATAGTACCACTATAAGATATAGAAAATTATAAAATTACAAAAAACACCTTAAAAGGAGTCTGCATGAAGCCTTATAAATTGCAAAAATTGGATTGTACAATTTTTTTAACAATTTAGGCATAGAGATAAGAAACCACTTTTAGAAATTATTAGAGCACAAAATTCTACTCCAAATAAAAATAAAATTCTAAAAAAAAAGGAGTCCAGATGACTGAGATATCATTGTTTGAAAATTGTCTCTACATTTTTTTTCCCGAACCATCATCGCGGCTCCAAACTTAAAATTGCCCTAGATTTGGCCTCATATGTTTCATTTGCATGATTTTTTTTTTATTTAGTGGTTTTTATAACTTATTTATATGATTCCAATCTCTTATTTGTACCAGAGAGCTCTAATATTTACCTACAATGGAAATACACAAAATACAAAACCCCTAAATTGCATCAATTTTTTGCCAAATAGACTATACAACGGTGATGGCTAGATAGTCCTATACTGCACCCAGAATTAAATCATGCCAAAATTTCACTCCTTGAGAAGGAGCATTCACACCTTGAGAGATCTGATACCATGTTGGAATTTCCTTAATACCAAGTTAGAGTTTTAGGTGACTCTACAACACCTCGGAGATCAAATGAAAGACCAAGATATCTTCCACATGAGAATGGAAAGACAATTGCATTAGGATGCAAGAATGATATTATTGATTAATGTACATGATTAAAATTTGCATAATAATCCCACTTATATAGGAAAGACAATAAGAGACAATGATAAGGAATAGATAAGTTATCACCCACACAAGGTGGAATCACATGAACACCCAAGGTGGCTCATCCTCCATTATACAATGAAGTATGTGCAAAATCTGGAGGATGATAATGTGATATGTTCACTAAAGGAGGATGTCAAACATAAATTGGAATGAGATAAGAACTATCACAACCTAAAGTGGAATTCTCCTACAATATTTGGAAATATAGGTGCAAACACCTAGGTGTCTTGTAGGTAAACTAACATGCAATGGATTATCCTAAGTAAGCTTAAGTAAAGTGTACTTAAGAATAGTTAATTACACTAACAAGACTAAATAAAATAAATTAGTTATATATTTAGTTGTTAGGAAGTTATATTCGTGTAAGGAGGTTTTTGTAGTTATTTAGGAAAATACTAACTTTATATAGCCTGTACTAACCAATTAAAAATATATCTCGAAGGTATATGTTGACTCAATAAAATATTTTCTACCTCTATTTTTCACTATTATATTATATTTTTTAATTTTTTCTCCTTCATATGGTATCATTACAATATATAGGTGAGTGTTTGTAGAAGTAGTAGCAAATATGGGCAATGAGGAAGGTAAAAAGACAAAGCTTATAATGTTCTTAGAGCTGAACATGTGAATAATTTCAAGATGCTAGAAAATATTGTGGTTTTAATGTTTTTTGTAGCCCCATTTTATGATTTTCATTTAACTCTCCATACCTGTTGTTGGAATAAGTATATTTATTAGAGAAATTAAAGTTAATTAAGACATAATTCAAGCAAAATCCAAATTAGGTGAATTATAGAAGATTGAACATAGACACATACATGTTTGGAGTACTATGTTTTTGTCTCCACTTTCTCTGTAGCCTATATGCTACACCCAAGACCTGCAAATTTTATCTTTTAACACACCTTATTTAACAATTGGTCATTATTTCTAATTATTACGTCACAAAAGGCATTGTCTTGAATCAATAAATGATGAAATCAAGCATAGTTTGATGTTCTAATCCTTTTCTGTTGGTAAATGTTTTTTCATAAAACTATGATTTGAATGTGTAATTTTATTTCTATGTTCAATGCATTTTGTTGTAGGAAAAGCCTCCATATTCACTCACATTGCTGAAAAAAATAGATACTACTTCCTATGAATTGGATTACGAATATAGGACTCAATTATACCTATGCAAAGAACAATAAAAATAATATCAGCTGTCCAGGTTCTTCATGGTTTAGGAACATTACTTCTAAGTGCATTTATATTGTTTGCATCTCTCAGTTGGTGTGACCTTGAACATCACACAATTGTTTGAAAAGATTACTCAATAGTTCGCATTCAGTGGGCCCCTTGATTAATTGTGATTTTCTAAGAGTAATAATCCCATATTCCCAATGACAGGTAGTTTTGGAAGGTTTGTATAACCTATTGCTTACATTATTTTTTTCTAGTAAAGGTTAATGTTTTTTTGGTGTTGTCTCCTCACATTATGTATAGTGTGGATAGGCATTGGTGTTAACATTGGAAAACCCTTTTTATTTGTGTCATGTTATTAAACTCATTTATTTTTTTATCATTTGAGTATGGCCATGCCTATGTCAAATATTAATTGTTCCTTTGAGGTCATTTCTACTACACATGAGGAAAATTTTAAATACACACATGCTTGTATTATTAGAGAACCCAATATATAAAATTTAAAGACAATCAAACAAGAGGCTAGAGGAAATGGAGGAAGGATGTTTTCTCTCATCTTGAGCTATCTTCTCAATCATGGATGATATATTGTATGAGAAAAAAACTATTTGTGTCCCTAAATATTTGGAGCTAGGAATATTTGTGCCTAAATAAAAAGGGGGGGGCCTTGACATTTTTATCCCTAAAGAAAAGAGGGGGTTCTACCTTCAAGGAATGAGGGGGGGGGGGAGAAAGGTTTGGTTAATGATTTTTCGAGCACATGAGGACATGTTAGACACATTTCAAGGAGATGTGGAATTTGAGAGGAAATATGTCTCATGTGCAGAGATTTAAAATTTAGGTTTGAAGGATAAGGGTTGTCTTTCCCGCACCTAGGTATGACAATTTTAATATTTTAAATATTCTAGTGGTTGAGGCCCTCATTTTTCAAGGTCCATGGTAATATTTTGTCTTTTTAAGTTATGTCGCAAAGTTACAAATGTTAATTCATGTTACCTATCAAGGTTGCGAGCTCGTGAGAAATATAAAAACCAAGCTTTATCACAAGGTTTCAAGTGATCTTTTGTTACTTAAGTTTCATGTTGCAAGATTTCAAGTACTATAATGATTAACCATTATCATGAGATTGTAGGTTCTATTTTTTTAAGTTATTTTACCTTGCAAATTGTAAATTGAAGAAAATATTATGCTATCATAATGCCACAAGTAATTGGAGGTTAAGTCCTCTTAACCTGTGAGTGTGAAACACGGTTATTCTAGAGGATTAGTTGGTCTTATCACATACTCACTGGTTTAGTTAATTTATATTATGTAAGGTTTTGAGTAGGAGAAAATTTAAAATCTAGTCAGTTTGTGGTTATTACATGATTGCAAGTGTTAAGTATTGTAACAATTTTAGGTTGCGAGCTCATGATAAAGGATAAAAGGATTGGAAATGTTCAATGGTCACATGCTAGCAAGGGTTTGAGTGAAGTTAAGTTTTAATTTGTGAGCTCATGATTAAGTTCTATTTTGATAAAGATAAATGGTCATCGCATGTTAGCTGATGAAGAAATAATATTCCATATGTTCTGGAAAGGATGCGACTAAAGAGCTTGATGAAGATCAATGGTTCTTGCTAGCTTGTAGGATATTTAAATATTTGAAAAAAGAAGTAGAAGGATCACGATTTAAGAGGAAGCAATAGCATTGTTTCTAGTTTGTGAAAGAAGTGAAAATTTCTTCGGTTATGTTGCAAGCTTGTGATTATTGGCCACATATTCATGTGGTAGTTTTCTGATATACTGGATGAAAAAGTGAAGAAAAGAGGGAGTGTTGAGAAATCTTGTAGTGACATATAGACTCTTTCTCCCAGGTGTTATAAAAATTTGAATGATAATCAGATAGGAAAGGTATACACTTGGTTTTGCACCAGCACTCAAAGAAGGGATAAATTCCAACTAGTATCACTTGTTGAAGGCCATTCATGCATACCTGAGAAGTAATAGTAAATTGATAGCGGTCAGATTGTGATAAATCACATGATTGAGGTTAGATTTGGTGAAATTAACTTCAACTTCCAATATATTTTAAAATTTTAATGGAGATTGTGTTCTGAGTTTGATTTGCAGCTACCTATCAACTCATCGAAGAAATCTGTCTGCAAGTTTCAAGATGAGAAAGGTAACGTCAAGTGGAGGTTCTAAGGATTATCGTAAAAATAAGTTGGTGGTAAAGAAGTACATTGATGAATTTTCAAAATTATTACCATAAAATTCTAGTGATTTGAACACCAATTTAATGGATGGGAAATTTCATGGTGCCATTGCAGAAATCTAGTCACTCTAAATCTTTTTTATAATTCTTTGTTCCATTAATTCTAGAATAATAGGGTTAATCCAGTTCCAATGAGTAACCCATGTAATTTGAACATGGAAAGTTAGTTGTGCCTGATGTCTATGTTTAACTTGATTTAATTAAGGAGTTGGTGAGGTAGTATTGTCCCGTCTCTAAAGTGATTAGGAGAAATAAATGCCCTGGTTTTCATAGAGAGACGTAGGAGGCCTTTAAGATTTCTGGTGTCCTATATACAAAAATTGATCTAGAGAAGATAACAAGTTACTATGAAATGAATGAAAAGATCCTTGACAATTTAAAACCACCATTTGACATTTCCTTTCTCCACTACTAATGCAATGTATAATCTACAGGTTGTCCAGGGTTTTTGGATTGATGGAGATACAATGGTGACATTTTATTTGTTGATGATGGCCATGGATATCAAACATCTAGAAGTGAATATAAACTATTATTATGTTGGTTATGTGATAGATTTCATACACAATGCCCTGGTGGAAATTCAAGGTGGTGCTCCTATTCCTTCATTCAAGCACTATTTAATCTTGATGTTTTTAATTATATTGTACAATGACAAGTTCATGGATAATGAGTTAGTATTATTTAAGGAAGAGTTTGGAGTTGAAATTCGTTTGCAGAGGTGGACTAAAGTATGGGAAAATAAATCTTCTCAATCCTCAAGTTTATCCCAAAGTTTCCAATAACTCACAATTGGGAAGATATCTTTTTCTCTGACAACTTTACTATCATCAGGTTCTATGGGTATTCTCAGCCCCTACATGTTTTATACAAATTTATTCTTATAAAGATTTCTTTCGTGGAATTCATCTAGCAGTTAACCCTAGTGAATAAGGAGTATTTTGAGGGCCATAAGAAAAGTACATTTGTCCCCAGGCTTTTGGCAGTCTCTAACTTCTCTATTGGTAAGAAGGCCTTTGATTATGTCAATAGTTTTTTAAAGAAATATAGATTGGTTAATAATATTTCTAGATTTTCTGATTCAAAGGAATTTCTTAAGATTGCATTGAAAACCATTACTCCATCAATTATAGGGGATCTGTCTAAGAGATATGAGAAATTTTTTGTATCAGATGATTACTCTATCAAATAAATGTGAGGAAGTGATAATAAAGAAAAACAATTTGGAAGAGAAACTATAAGAACTAAAATAGAAACATGAAAATGAGCCCCTTCTAGTACTGGTAATAGATAAGGCTGATGCATCTAAAGAAACTCAAGGTGATGCAACATTTATGGAGGGTAAAGAAGGGAAAATGAGGAAGAAAAAAATGCTAACGCTTCTTGTGTGGTTTTTTTATTTCATAAAGAATAGAGTGGATGTTCTGAATGGAAAAGAACTAGTAGTGCATGGAGTGCATGAGTCCCTAAGGGCCCGTTTGGTGCCAAGCATTAACCTAGAATATGCATTAGTTAATGCTAGAATAATTTAATTCTCTGTTTGTGGCATTTTTTGAATTCTCAAATTAGAAAACTAATCCTCATTTTGGGGCCAATGCTTGCATTAGTTAATTCTAAAAAAAAGTTGGATTTCATTTCTTATTCGAGAATAAGCTATTTATGGATTCAAATTTATTTATTTTTATTGATTTTTTTTTTAAATTGTTTTTTTTAATCTTTTTTTTTTAATGTGGGCATATATACACATGTGTGTATATATACACACATGCATGTATATATACACACATGTGTTTGTATATACACATATGTGTATATATACATGTGTGTATATATACATGTGTGTATATACATGTGTGTGTATATACACATGTGTGTATATATACACATGTGTATATACACATGTGTGTATACATGTGTGTATATATACACATGTGTATATACACATGTGTGTATACATGTGTGTATATACACACATGTGTATATACATGTGTGTATATATACACACACATGTGTATATATATGTGTGTATATACACACATGTATGTGTATATATACACATGTGTATATATACACACATGCATATATATACATGTGTATATATACATATATGTATATGTGTGTATATGTGTATGTGTATATATGTATGTATATATATGTATGTATATGTGTGTATATGTAGATGTGTGTATATGTGTATCTACATATGTGTACACAAGTTAAAAATACATATTATTCAAATTAATTAAAAAATGAAAAATAATCCTTATTCCAATTCTACAATATGGGATCCAAACGGAGAATAGCTTATTCCAGCTTTCATTTTTAGGATTAATTAATCCGAGAATAGGTCCTTATTCTGGAATAGGCCTATTCTGGATAAGTTAATGCCATGCACCAAAGGGGCCCTAAGAGATGCCAACAAGGTGGCTTTTGATGTTGTGGCATTCCTTGGACCTATTTTCAATCTATGGTTAGGTAGGAGTAGATTAATGGAGATTTTGAACACTACTATCTCATACAATGATGACTTCCCACCAAAGATCTCTAAGACTAACATAATGGTAGAGGAAGTTAATTCATCTTATGTATTCTTTAATGGGAAGGATGTTTTAATTAAGAATAAGTTTCATTTATTTGGGAAAGGATATAATGCTATGATCCCTCAATTTATGATGCCACACATGAGTTGAAAAACTATTCATTTTGGGAAGGAGCATTTTATTTCATTTGGAAGACTAAGGATTTAAAGGTGCACCAGGACAAATGTATTGGTACTGCTTACTTCAATGACTTAAGGAATATTATATTTAAGGTTGAAGTTGATTTTATTAAGTTCATTGTTGATTCTAGATAAGTTGTAAATGCCAAGTGGATAGATGTTGTTGCAAAGCTAGAACATGAAAAGGAATTCAACCAGTCAACTGACAATGAGGTTAACATAGTGGAGGCTATGTTTAAGAAGTAGTGAGCTTCTTGTTGATGCAAAAATATATCATGATCATTTTTGTTTCATCGATGCAACTTTTGGCTTTTTGTTTTCTTGTTTAAGGTTGTTGTTAGAAATCAGATTCTTCAAAGTAGTCCAAAGCTTTCTGCATCCTTATCATATAAAAGGATTCCAAGGATACTTTGAGAGATATAGGGAGATATCCATTTTTTGAGTCGATAATAAATTAAAAACTCTAGTATTAGGCCAAGAGTTTGAATAGGTGGTTTGAAGTTTATCTTAAATGTACTAAATATATTGATACAAATACAAACTAAAGTTAACATGAAGATTTCAAGTTCCAAATATGATTTTCTTTGTTCTAAATTTTAGCTTTTAAATTGAATAGTTAAGGACTTTTCAAATTATCTATCTATAATTCAGATTGTGAGATTATTTTAGGGTTTCTTTCAAGGAAAGAATTAATTTCCTTAGAATTGTTTCAATGAGATATGGGGTTCTTTAAAAATTTGATGATTATATCTATAGTATAAATCTAGAGTCATATGTAAGGCATATACATTTTCTTCAAAGTACATAAGTGATTGTTGATGTTAATGGTTTGTGTATTTAAAATGACTCCATACCCTAGGATAAGGCACTTATATTTTATGTATATGGAGTGTGTGGCTATTATCATTCATAAAATATTTTATTCATCTTCTATGGTATATTTTATTGAACTAATAAATTAAAGAGCAAGTGTTTTGTAAGATCCACTGTAAATCTTCTTTGTTATTACAATGTGTGAGTCAATAAAGTAGAGAATAGGTGAACCCACCTGAGTCTATAGAGCTCAAAGTGAAGAAGGTAGAAATACCTTGTTACTGTTGTTATTTTTATTACTTGGTCATTTTTTTGGAATATAATATAGTATACTTATTTTACAAGTGTTATGAACAAGTAAGAAAATATAGCCAACAAAATGGTGACTCAATTGGGGAATGAGAGGAAAGTTTGCACTTAAAGTTTTGTTGAAACCTCTAAATTTTTAGTTTTAAATTTTTTTATGCCTAGTTAAATTCACACTTACATTTTTCCATATCATCATTTTTACTTCTAATGTGTTCAAAGTGAAGTCTCATAAATTTTCCCAAGATAATTTGGGTGGTGGCTCTGAGTTTGGTTTTCCAGTGTTTTATTGTAATCATTGGTAGTTCAAGTTTTGTGAGTGGCCGATTTTGAGTAAGATGAGCCCATGTTTCAAGGTGAACTACCAAAAGATTCCAGAAGATATTAGTCCAAAAAGGGAGAGCCTAGTAATACTTCTTCATGGAAACCTAGATCCTCAGGTCAAAATCTGCCTCTAAGTATTGTCCCAAAGAAATGTTCTACTTCTTCCATAATTTATCAGTGAGATAGTCTATGACATTTTGACAATTTATTTGATACCCCTATACAGAAATATATATCTCAATGGAAGGGGGTAACCCAAGTTCAATACAAGATGTAAAATGAAAGAAATGATAAAATTAGGGGTTCTCAACTTGGTAGTGTTTCAAACATGGGTAATTCTTCCTCAATTTTAATAGATATCTCTTATGTATGATTTGGGAACCAAGGAGATATAGATTTAATCAATTTAGATGATACATGAGGCTTCGAGATTACCCTACCTAACCGAGAAAATTTCTTTGGATACATTAATGTTTTAAAAAGAGAATTGAAGAAACAAATAGTTTTGAGACAAGGAAGATAGAAAGACAAAGAAGAGGATATCACAAATACCCTTGCTAAGAGGAAATATTTACAAAAAATAATTACTCAATTGAAAATGGTGAATCAGGGTTTAATTCAAGGATATAAAGGCTTGAATAAAGATTTTTTATATATATATGGGTGTCTTGAGGGAACAATTCCAAGAGAGGGAGTGGATTTTAAAGACGAGTGATGTAGAAGGTAAAGGTCATGTGCTATCATAAATTCTTAATTGGGATAATGATAAACCTTTTAAGGCTCATGTTTCTCTACAAGACCCACCAATTACCAATATAAGTAAAATCATTCTAGATAAAGGAAAACAAAAGGTTAATGGCATACATATTCATGAGCCTAAGAATAGAGAAGAAACATATTTTTTTTCTTGATATAGAATAGGAAAGAGCTAAGAAGGAAAAGGAGGATGTTGCCAAGAAGTTGGAGAAAGATGAATTAGAATTTGTTGCTGCATAAATCAAAATAAATATTTTTTTCTTGAATTCTTCTCATACTAATGTAACTACGACTACCACTACAACTGCTCAAGGAAAGTCAAGATTGGCTCCTAACATTCAGACAACAAATACGAATACAAATGTTCAAGGATTGTGTACAGTTCAAGTTTCTATAGCACATGTAAGTGGAGGTGGAATTGGAGGAGGTGTTGTTAGCTAAAATTTAGGTGTTAGTGGAAGTAGTCAAAGTATTGGTGTTGGTTTTCAGAGGAGACCTATTCATTTAGAGAGATATAGGCAATTTTTTTTAATGGTATTCAAGGCCAACCAGATTTTATCCCCAATGAGATTAGAGACAAAAACCCCAAGTTTAGTGGGAACAATGAAATAATGGATGAGGAACATTGAAATGTCTTCATTGATAAAATTAATGACTATGAAATAGATTATGAAGATGCAGTCATGAAGTTATTTATACAGGCTTTAAGTGAGTGGTACAGCAGCACCTAGGCTATCCTCTAAGCCCTAGTATGTTTTTTCTTATAACTGACCTTATCCAAGTCAGTGTGTGTTTTCTTAAGGCCTTAGATGGTCTAGTTGTTATGTGTGACTAGGTGGATTAGTGTTAGTACTAAGTTCACCCTAGTTTTTGGTTAGTTGCTTTTAGTTGCTTAATCCTTAGTTTTGGCTAATGTGGGGAAATAATGTCCAAATGTGTCCAAGACCCATGTGTTGGTAGTAAGATGATTAAGGAGGCATAAATTACATTATTTCATCAAACTAAATGGGTTAGAGGCCCTAGAATATAGTTTGCAACATAAATGCAAAAGATGCCAAAAAGTTGTCATGACAACATTTGAAACTTTTTTGCAAATGTTGCATGCAACTCGACAACATTGGATTCCCACCATTCTAGGAGTGGGAAATTAATTTTATTAACCTAAAATGGTGGAGGAATGATCTTTCGACACTCTATGGCTCATTTATGGAGGTAGAGTGAATGCATGCAAGTTTTGTGAAACAATAGAGCAAGTGTTTTTGGAAACAAAGTACATTCGATGTAGTTGGAAGATCTTTGTGTTTTAATGGACTGAATTAACCAATCTAAGTGTGGATTCATGTAGTAGTGAATTATCTAATACTTTTTCATTCGATACGCTAATATTTTAGAGCTTACTTGATAGGTGTAGGAAATTGTTTAAGAACTAGGTAGTCTGTTGGTTCAGTTTAGGTAGTTTTTGGTTTTATGGCTCCCCAATGAAATTCAACCCTGGGAAATGAAAAAGGTTGACTGAATGGGTTAGGGGAGCCTCTATATAGTGTACATATTAAGGTAGGAGGTCAAAAGAGTAAATTTGCAAATTTTAAAGCCATGCCCTAGGCGAGCTAGGACAGTCTAATTTGGTGTATGGTAGGTGAAAACAAGAATTCAGAGGTAAGGGTGTGCATGGGAGTCCTAAACCAAGTGTGGTCTTAGTTTCTTTAGGGTCTCATAGATCCCTAGCATCAAGTTTAGAACCCACCCAATCCATTTAGATTTATTTTTCAATAGAAATCAGAGAAGTGCTTGTGAGGAGCCAAAATAGGCCTAATAGCCCTACATTTCAGGACAGAGGTTTACGGAGGACTTGGGGACCTTAGACCTTAAAAATGTTTTAGGTTTCCCAAAAGGGTATTTTTATCCTAGATTGGTTTTAGGAGTTGTGTGGATTTTTTAAGGGTAAATCTTGAAAAACCCTCTGGATAGGGCTAATTGGTGCTTTAGGCCTAATAGAACAATTTGGGTGCAATTTTGGAACTTGACTAAGTTGGGATTGAAGGCCTATGAAATATGGATTGTATGGATGCAAAATGAACATAGAAAGAGTGTAAAAGACCCTTGTGGCATGTGTGGAATTGGTATGAAGGATTTGGGGATGGAATTCTACAAAACTGATGAGAATCATTATGAGACAAAACTAATGGTGGATGTCCTCCAAGGTGAAACACAATAGTTCTAACTCTTAGAGAAGAGTTACGAGGAGTCTTAGGCTCAGTGCCTTGAGGCTAGTTTGGTCCTAAGAGAGTAATTAGTATCCTATGTGGACTAGGACAAGCGAGGTCATGTATTGAAGTATTGTGTAAGTGCACATTAAGGTTACTTCTATCAGAGTGGTATCATAGCCTCTTTTGATCAGGCTTGTGGTTATTGCTTCAACCAGAAGAATCAGTTTGAGAGTAAAAAATGGTTACCTATGATGAATTGGCTTAGAAGGTAGATGAAAAAGAGGAGGAGAATAGATTACTCTGAGTCAGGTTGGCTCAGTTGGAGCAAAATGTGGATGAAGTTTATGTGAAAGAAGATGAAGTGAAGGACAAAATTGAAGGGAAAGGAAAAGACATTTCCATTGAAGATGAAGTCCCTGAAGCTAAGCCTATCCTTGACCAAGAACCATTCCTGAAAGCTCTAAAGGCTATGAATGGAAAATAATTGGAAGGAGTTCCCATTTTTAGTTGAAAATGGAACCAGAGGTAGTCCTTGATTGGATAGAGGGACTATAAAACCATTTTGAGCATGATAGCATCACCGAGGCTCAATAGGTGAAGGTTGAAAAAGCTATATTGAGAGGGTATTCTCTCACTTGGTGGAAATTCATCCAAGATGAGAGAGAGAAGGAAGGGAAAAGGCCCATTTATTCATGGAAGGCTATGGTAGAAAGATTCATAGATGCTTACATCCCTGAGGTTTACAAAATCTAGTTGCACAAAAGAAGACAAGGTCTAAGACAAAAGGACCTAGATGTCAACTCATACACTTAATGATTTTAGAGACTTTGTATGAGGTCAAGAGTAGAAGAGGATGATAAGGTGAAGGTAGAAAGGTGCCTTAATGGACTTAAATGAACCATTTAAGATGAGATGGGTCTTTTGACTCCAGACACAGTTCTAAAATACCACCAAATTTCTATCAAGGTGGAAGACAAGTTGAAGAAGAAATAAGATTCAAGCACTTCAGGAGGAAGGGGTAGAGGAAGAGACACTAGAGGACAAAAAGGTGGTTATGGTGGAAGAAAATATGAATGTAAAGGTCAAGTAGAGACTAAGCTCACTGAAAAACATGAAGGAAACTTCAATAGAGGAAGTCCAAGTAGAGGAAGGAACTCTAACAATAGAGTAAGAGGCAATAGACAAGGAAGACGCAATTATTTTTCCAACAAGAAGTGCTATCACTGTAATCAGTTAGGACATCTGGCATATAGGTGTCAAGAGAAGGGAAGTACCTCTAAAGGAGGTGACAAAAGATTGAACTATGTTCATGAGGAGATAAGTGGAAACAAGAACCCTGAAGTACCATTAAAATTAGAGGAGGGAGAGAATCTCATGATGAGGAGAACTCTGATCAAAGAGCCAGTGAAGGAAGAACTCAGTCAAAGGAGATCAATGTTTAGAGTAAAGTTTAAGATGAAGGGAAAAGTTTGTAGAGTCATCATAGAGTCAGGGTCTACTGATAACATAGTGTCAAAGGAGGCATTCAACAAGTTGAAAATGACAAGGATGCCCCACACCAGTCCTACAAAGTCACTTGGCTAAACAAATGACAACATGTCCTTGTGAATGAGAAAGCTTGGGTAGAATTATCCATTGAGAGATACAAGGATAAATTTTTATGTGATGTCTTACCTATGGACGCATGTCACTTTATCCTAGGTAGACCATGGAAATTTGACAGGAAGGCCATGCATGATGGAGTAAAAAATCATATTATTTCAAGAAGGACAATGTGACATATAAAATATAGTCACTATTGGAGGATGCAAAATTCAAGATAACTGGTCCTAATGTTTTCATGGTGAGTGGAAAAGAGTTCTTAGAGACTTTAGATGAAGGAAAAGGAGTTGGATTTGCACTAGTGTTAAATCGAAACAAATTTATAGATAAAATAGAGAAGAGGATAGAGCTACCAAAAGAAGTCCAAGAGATGCTAGAGAAGTATGAAGGAATAGTGAGTGATGGAAAACCATCAACCCTACCCCCTAAGAGTTCTATAAGCCACCAGATAGACCTAATACCACGAGCTACCCTACCAAATAATGTAGCCTATAAAATGACTCCTCAATAGATTGAGGAAATTGTTAGACAAATCCAAGAGCTCCTAGAACAAGGCCTTATAAGAAAGAGAATTAGCCCTTGTGACATGCCCACTTTCCTAGCACCTAAAAAGGGAGGAAATTGGAGGTTATGTACAGACTCTAGAGAAATCAATAGGAACACCATTAGGTATAGGTTCCCTATCCCTAGGATAAAATACCTAATGGGCTATCTAGGAGGAGCAAGGTACTTTACAAAGATAGACCTAAAGAGTGGCTATCACCAAATAAGGTTAAATGAAGGGGATGAGTGGAAAAAACCCTTCAAGTCTATAGAAGGACTGTATGAGTGGATTTTCATGCCACTTGGGTTGTCAAATGCCCCATCAACATTCATGGTGTTGATGAATGAGGTAGTTAACGAATAAAATACAAAGTTTGTAGTGGTATAATTAGATGACATACTCATCTATAGTAAGACAAGGGAAGAGAACCTCAAACACCTTGAACTAGTTTTTAAAAAGCTGCAAGAGTTGAAGTTGATGATCAACATAGAAAAGTGTGAGTTCATCAAGATAGAGTTAGTGTACCTTGGTTTTGTGTTATCTTAGGGTAACTTAAAGATGGATCCTAGAAAAGTGGAGGCCATCATCAACTGGCCTACTCCAAGAAAAAGCACTGAGGTAAGAATTTTTCATGGCCTAGCATAGTACTATAGAAATTTTATTAAGCAATTTAGTGCAATATGTGCTCCTATGTTTGACACTATTAAAGGAGGCATGGAGACTAAGTTTATTTGGAATGAACAAGCTAACCATGGTTTTGAGCTACTGAAAAAGAAGATTGTAACCCAGCCAATTTTTTTTTCCAAGCTTTGAAAATTTATTTATAGTGGAGTGTGATGCTAGCAATGTGGCAATTAGAGCACTCTTGAGCCAAGAAGGATGACCAATGGCCTTCCACTCTGAGAAACTAAGTGAAGCTAAGAAGAAATATTCTCCTTATGACCAAGAGATGTATGCTTTGGTCTAGTCACTAAGAAAATGGAGGCATTATCTACTTCCAAAGGAGTTCATAGTCTAGTCAGACAATCAAGCCTTGAGCTTCTTGAACTCACAAGAGAAATTAAGTCATAAGCATATGAAGTGGTTTGAATACCTACATGCATACACATTAAATATCAAACACAAGAAGGGACTGAAGAAAAATGTTGTAGATGCCTTAAGCAGAAGAGCCCTTACTGTCCAGGAGATACAACTGCAGAGCATGGGAATAGACAACTTCAAAGACCTATATGGTGATGATGAAGACTTTGTAGACATCTATAGGGTATGTCAAGAATATATGAACCACTTTCATAGTAAATATTCTGAATATACTTTGCAAAGTAATCTCCTATTTAAAGGAAGTCAACTATGTGTCCCTAGAGGGTCTATAATGGAGAATTTAATTTAGGAGAAACAAAATGGTGCATTGAGTGATCATTTTGGGGTCAGTAAGACACAAGAACTTGTTTAAGATATTTTACTTTTGGCCAAAGATGAATGTTGATATTAGGAAATATGTTGAGAGTTTTATTGTGTTTCATAAGGCCAAGGGAACATCTACTAATGCTAGCCTATACCAACCACTTCCTATCCCAACTAGACCATGGGAATTCTTGAGCATGGACTTTGTGGTTGGATTGCCTAAGTCAAGATAGGGAATGGATAGTGTGTATGTAATAGTGGACATATTTAGGAAAATTACTCACTTTGTGCCTTGCAAGACAACCAATGATGCTAGTCAAATAGCTTCTCTTTTCTTTAAAGAGGTAGTTAGAGTACATGGATTTCCCTTGAGAATTGTGTCAGACATAGACACCAAGTTTATGAGTCACTTTTGGAAGACTTTGTGGCAAAAGTTGGGCACAAACTTATCCTTTTGATTTGCATACCACCCTTAGACTGATGGTAAAATAGAGGTAGTTAATAGGAGTCTTGGAAATATCCTAAGATTCTTAACAACAAAGTATGTTTAGACATGGGACCAAGTCATAGGTCAAGTTGAATATGCTTACAATAATACTATGAATAGGACAACTGGTAAGAGTCATTTTGAAATTGTCTATAGTCTACACCCTAGAGGAATTTATGAGCTTAGATAACTAAAGGATGGAGTTAAAGGGAGTGGATATGATGAGGACTTTGCATATTCTATGCAAGAGGTTCATGACACAGTCAAGAAGACACTGATTGATAACACTGAGAAGATCAAGAGTAAGGTTGATGGAGGAAAAAGGGATGCTAAATTCAAGGTTGGGGATATAGTGATGGTACATCTTAACAAGGCTAGACTAGAGAAAGGAATCCCACACAAGTTACAAATGAGAAGAATTGGCCCCTGCACTATACTCGCCAAGTTTGGAGAAAATGCTTAGAAAATGGAGTTACCAAAGAACAATGGCTTGTCACCTGTCTTTAACATTACATACTTGGTTCTATAAAAGGGAATAATCCTTGATCTAGATCAGAGATTGAATAAAGTCATCCAAGAGTTAGAAGAACTCCATTTTCCCTCCACACCAGTCAAGAAGGCAGACTGCATACTGAAATCTAGAATTTAAAAGCAAACTAAGTAAGAAGGATTAAAAAGAACACTTAGTGAAGTGGAAAGGAAAAATAGATGCAAATGAAACATGGATAAAGGATTCAGAGTTCAAGAATATGGGAAATGATCCTAACTTACACAATCCAAGGATGGATTGAAATATTTCACTTGGGGAGGATGGTGCAGGAGCACCTAGGCTATCCTCTAAATCCTAGTATATTTTGGCTTGTAACTAACCTTAGCCAAGTCAGAGTGTGTTTTATTAAGGCCTTAGATGGTCTATTTTTTATGTGTGACTAGGTGGATTAGTGTTAGTACTAAGTTCACCCTAGTTTTTGGTTAGTTTCTTTTAGTTGCTTAATCCTTAGTTTTGGATAATGTGGGGAAATGATGTCTAAATGCGTCCAAGACCCATGTGTGGGTAGTAAGATTCTTAAGGAGGCATAAATTATTTTATTTCATCGAACTAAATGGGTTAGAGGCCCAATAATATAGTTTTCAACATAAATGCAAAAGATGCCAAAAAGTTGTCATGTCAACATTTGCAACTTTTTGCAAATGTTGCATGCAACTCGACAACATTGGATCCCCACCATTCTAGGAGTAGGAAATGAATGTTAACGGCCTAAAATTGTGGAGGAAGGATATTTAGACACTCTATGTATCATTGCTCGAGGTAGAGTGAATGTATGCAAGTTTTTTGAAACAATAGAGCAAGTGTTTCATGAAACAAAGTACAATCAATGTATTTGCAAGATCTTTGTCTTTTAATGGATTGAATTAACTGATATAAGTGTGGATTCATGTATTAGTGACTTATCTAAGACTTATTCATTTAGTGGTATAATAGTGTAGAGTTGATTTGATAGGTGTAGGAAATTGTTTAAGAACTAGGTTATCTCTGGTTCAGTTTAGGTAATTTCTGGTTTTATGGCTCCCCCATGAAATTCAAGAGTGGGAAATGAAAAAGGTTGAATGAATGGGTTAGGGGAGCCTCTTTAAAGCATACATATGTAGGTAAGAGGTTAGCAGAGTAAATTTTCAAATTTAAAAGCCATGCCGTAGGCAAACTAGGATGGTCTGGTTAGGTGTATGGCAGGTGAAAACAAGAATACAAAGACATGGGTGTGTATCAGAGTCCTAAAACAAGTGTGGTCTTAGTGTCTTTAGGGTCTCATAGATCCCTATCATCAAGTTTATAATCCACCCAATCTATTTGGATTGATTTTTCAATATAAATCAAAGAAGTGCTTGTGAGGAGCCAAAATAGGCCTAATAGCCCTACATTTTAGGATAGAGGTGTACTGAGGACTTGGGGACCTTAGATGTTAAAAATGTTTTAGGTTTACCAAAAGGGTATCTAGATTCTAGATTGGTTTTAGGGGTTGTGTGGAAGTTTTAAGAGTAAATCTTGAAAAACCCTCTAGATAGGGCTAATTGGTGCTTTAGGCCTAATAGGACAATTTGGGTGCAATTTTGGAACTCGAGTAAGTTGAGATTGAAGAACTATGAAATATGGATTTCATGGATGTATAATGAACACAAAAAGAGTGTACAAGACTCTTGTTTCATGTGTGGAGTTGGTATGAATGATTTGGGGATGGAATTCTTCAAAACCAATGAGAAGCATTGTGAGACAAAACTAATGGTGGATGTCCTTCAAGGTGAAACACAATAATTGTAACTGTTAGAGAATATTTAGGAGGAGTCTTAGGCCCAATGACTTGAGGCTAGTGTTGTCCTAAAATAGTAATTGGGATCCTTAAGTGGACTAGGACAAGCTATGTCCTGTCTTGAAGTATTGTGTAAGCACACCTTGGGGTTACTTCTATTAGTGAGGATGCCAGAGATTGGTACCGAGGTTTTCTTGATAACAATATTAAGTAATGGGATGAGTTTGAGAAATGTTTTAAAGAACATTATGGTGACAAAATAAACTTTGGTTTCATGTTAAATGAATTCAAAAATATAAATAAATTTCCAAATGAGGTAATATCTAATTTCAGCATCAGATTTCAAAAGGCTATATAAAAAATGTCCCAAGTGTTAAGGTAAGATGATAATGTCTATCTTACCACATATTCTAATCCTCAATGGAAAGATGGATTAATTATTAAGGGATAATGAACCTCATACATTGAGATAATCTTATAAGATAGAAATAAACATTGAAATTAATAGAAGGACCTAAGGAAAATATGGAAAAATAGATGATGGTAGGATTTGGAAAGAATATAAGGGACAGTCCCCGAAGGTTCCTAAAGAGGAAGACAAAGTGCACAAGTTGGTAAATTCTATGAAAGACCTTACTGCTAAGGTAGATAAGAATGAAATGCATTTTTAAAATAATCTAGACAATAATATCAAAGGCATGGTAGGCCTTTTAGGTTGCAGGACATACCTTACAAAACCAATTCAAAAGATGGTTAGCCTATGCTACATAATATCGATGATGCAAAAAACAAGGAAACTCATGACCAACTAAAGAGAAATAATGCATATAATGTGGAAAGTACTCCTTGGTGTGTGCATTGGAATATGCCACATTCTCCTTTCTGATTTGTTGTGGCTCAATCCCGTGTAGAATCAACAAGAGATGGTGAGGAACAAGGGATCCAAGGTGAAGAAAAGCCTTTAATGAACATGTGTATGATTTCTACTTAAATTGAATATGATGATTCAGATAATGATTTTAGAGAAAATATGCATTGAAAAATTATTGTATTTAATACTAAAGAGGAACATGCTCAGCTCTGAAGACCTAGTGATGAAGAAGTGAGCTCTCTCATTATTACTACAATAACCTAGGCTAGGAGCACCTATACTCTGGGAAATAGAAAGATTGAAGAAGATCACGGTAATATTGGTTCAATGTTTATTAAAGAGAGTTCCCTTGAAAGTTCTTCTCAGGATGTGGAAAATATTAATACCAATGAAAATAAAATGAAGAAAGGGGAATTTAAAGTAGCCCCTGTGAGTGCAAGCACAATTATCCCTATTCCTGATCAGAAATCAAGTCAACTTAAGGATAGCAAATGTAAATTTTCTTCTAAAGCTAGTGTAATTTTTCCAACATTTTATATGAAGCATGATTTATCTCAAATGAAGGTTTCAGTGACATTAATTGAGATGTTGAAGATAAAATAACACATTGAAGCTGCATTCTCATTAATTTCAACTATACTTGATGTATGTGAATCTTTTACACAAAGCACTGATTCAAAAGGAAAGAAAGAAGAGAAATAAATTCCTTTGATATATTTTGGAAACATAATTACTCAAGAGCCTTCTCAGGTGGATCCCTTTTATCTTACTTTACTCATAAATAATATGTTGATAAAGAACTGTATGATTGACTTTGGAGCCGCAATAAATGTGATGCCTTATGGTGTTATGAAAGAGTTGGGTATGAGAGTAGACACTTATTTTGGAAGATGCTATGCTATGGAAAATAGAGAATTTTCAGTGGTTGGAACCCTGAAGGGTGTTGAAGTTAGAATTGTTGCATTCCCTAAAGCTACTTTGAAAATGGATATTATTGTGGTTCATACACAACCCCATTATGGAATGTTGTTATCAAGGTGTATCATCTTAAAATGGAAGCACTTCCATGTTAAGAGTGTTTAGCCCTCCTTACGAGATGTTTTTGACCTCCATCATATCATTCTCCTATTTCTGCATCAACTCATGCTTTTGTGCTGGTTCAGGACCCTGACTGGGCCTCTCCGGGCACCTCCTACCCCACCTAGAATATTTTCCAGGGGTTCTGGCCCCCTGGGTCAAGGTTGACCTCAACCTTGACCTAGGTCAAGGTTGACCTCGACATTGATCTAGGTCATGGTTGACCTCAACCCTGACCAGGGTCCCCCTTTCAAAATAGGAAGCTTGTCGGCTGTTGGGGGTCATAAAAAATTTAGTTTTCCCGCTTTCAGGTCGGCTGTTTCGGGTTCCGAAGTGATGATTCCTAAATTATATTTAATATAGTTCCTTTTCTAGGGGCATGGGTCTAATTATAATTTAATTATCATATGTCAGCCTCCTTAAAATATTGTGCCCTAATTTCATATAAAAGGAAGTCTCTCTCTCTCATTTTCTCTAAGTCTTCTAAGTGCAAAAAAAGCTCTAAGCAAGATTTTGTCAAGAAGCAAAAAGTTCAAGCACCCATTATTCTACATATTTCCTAGCTCTCAAGGTGTTCAATTCTTCCTCTCAAGAATTCAATTTCTCCATTGAAGATCAAGGATTCAAGCTCTCAAGCCTTTGAAGGGATTAGGTGCAAACATTCAAGATTCATCATTCAAACCCTAGATCTAGCCATCATGGTGGTG
>MU224608.1:2111058-2143948 GCA_018584345.1 Thuja plicata | reverse complement strand
CAAGGATTCAAGCTCTCAAGCCTTTGAAGGGATTAGGTGCAAACATTCAAGATTCATCATTCAAACCCTAGATCTAGCCATCATGGTGGTGTGATCTTCCTTCAAGATCATTTGTGCATCCTCAAGACTCTTTAATCATCTCTTCAAAGTGGATTTCAAGCATACAATCATGGAGGTTTATGGTTTCTAAATACCATGCTTTCATACTTACATACTTGCATACATTTGAATTTCAATTACATATCTATTGAATAGCATAGCTTCATTATTAGATTCAATTATACTACTTGCTAGCATTCTGTACTTTATTGATTTCAAGGTTAATTCCTAAATTAGGGTTTGACTAAGGAAAACCCCTCCCTCATAACAAACAATCTCCTTTTTCTTGTAGGTATAGGTTCAAAATAGTGGATTTGAGACCAGATCTGGATACCCTTTTCGACTTTCTTTCGGACGACGTGAACAAATTTTATGTCAGACCTGTGTAGGTCAGGGTCAACATTACTGGGTTAGGGTTGAAATTTTTGGGTCAAGGTCAACCTTTTTCATAAGACAACTCGAAATGGAAAAATATGTCAGGGTTTTGTTCGTCTCTACGTTCCAGTTCGGGATCAACTGTCAGTTTTTCTAGAAACAGTCTACAAACCTCAGAAAACAACATTCTTTGATCTGTAATATTTCAAGGTTAGTGAATTTCTCATATTTCTTCAATTACTATCATATATCATTTCTACACATATAATTAATATAATTTATGGTATCTCTTTTTCTATTCTCCTTTCCAAATAGTTGATTCATTTGTGCATTAGCCCTTCTTTGGGGTTGATCAACTCGGATATCCCATTTGTGCATTTGAGGATAAAAAGGAGCATCTTATCTTCTCCTTCATTACAATATACAATCAATCAATTCAATTCAATTAAGGTTAAGGAATTAAATACAATCTAGGCAACTCAAAGAACAATTTATACATTTCCTATTTCAAACATTACATTTCAAGATAATTAATAATCTATCAAACCATTCTTTCTTAACACATTATACATTTTTAATAAACATATCTCTATTTCAACCCCCTTTATATTTTAGTAAGAAAGATATTTTCTTACCTTAAATTTTGTTGAGATAAACCACAATTTCTTATCGGTTCAATTAAGGTTAAGGAATTCAATACAATCAAGGCAACTCAAAGAACAATTTACACATTTCCTATTTAAAACATTACATTTCAAGATAATTAATAATCTATCAAACCATTCTTTCTTAACACATTATACATCTTTAATAAACATATCTCTATTTCAATCCCCTTTACATTTTAGTAATGTAAGATATTTTCTTATCTTACATTTTGGTGAACCCGCGATAGACAACTCCTTATCTTTGGTGTTAGGTTTACATCTTAGATTAGTATTTACACTTCTTGCATTTTCATCATGAAATTCTTTTGGTGTATGGATTTTTTTCTCATTATTCTTGTTTTACCATCTCTTTATAGTACCTATGATGTCTATGAGAGTGTCATCCATTTTATCATGTTTGTCAATCTTCATGTTTCACTTGCTTATGCTATTTTAAGATTGACCAATACTAGTCTCCCTACTTTCAAAAATTTAGTTAAGGATTTGTTTAGTGGAATTATTGTTCTTTTATATTATGTGAAGAATTTGGTAGATGATAATCCATTACCTAATCTTCCTAATCCAATAATTTCTAATAATCCCACTCCTATTCTTCCATCTTCCATCCCTAGTTCTTCTCATACTTTTGTTAAGGCTCAAACTATGGTACAAGATGAGGATGTGCAAGAATTTCTAGATTTACCTTCTCCTTCTTATCCTATCCACGATGATAATAGAGGAAAATCAAAAGAAACTTCTCCTAAAACCATTGTTCCACCTTACACAACATTATCTTATAAGCATCATAATCAATCATCTCCCATAGATTCTATGCAAGATAGGTATACTAATGGATACATTATGGTGGATAAACAAGGTTATAAGGGTTTAGGGCCTGGTGTTAATGAACATGGCATTAAAAACCCGATCAATGTATCTCCTAAACATGATATGCATGGTATAGGTTATTCATCTTCTCAATTTCAGGTGGTTGATATTAACTATCATCCTCCTCTTGATATTCTTCTTCCAACACCTACCTTAGATCATCCTGATACTCCTCAAGATGTGGCGAAGAAATTATACGTCCAGTTAATGAATTTCAAGAAAGAAAACTTTAAAACTATTCCAAAAAATTCTTTACATAAGTACAAATGTCCTTTCCACAATAGTAATAAAAATTTACTTGCTGATTGTGTGCATTTCAAATTATATGTTAGAGATAGAGCTTCTCATGGAATTATATCTTATTCTCGTGCGGTATTACAATTTCTTCATAATTTTGACATAGGGCATTCCCCTCATTCTTCTACATGTTAGACTATGTTTTTCCTATTGTCTCTTAAACTAGGGGGCAAGAGGTATTCTATTATAGTCTTATAAGATCCATTATCCTCTTAGCATTAATGTTGTTTTGAGTATAATTGGTTATCCTTTCTGAATTCTATCCTTATAACTTCCTACACTCATGATATTCTTTCTAGGACATCTATTTTCTAAGGATACCTCTTATTTTTATAACTTTATTGATAGAATTTGATATATCCTTTGCCATCATCCCTGGGGGGCAAGGTATTTCTTCCTCCTACCTCTATCTAAGGATCTAATTTCCTTAGCTTAGTGGCATTTGTTTATGTTACAAACATTATTTTCCTTATAAAGATCTATGTTTGAGATGTGATTGTCCTAGGTCATTACCTCTTCTTTATTTTGCAAATTATGTTCTTTATAAACTCTTGCCCTTGATTTTTGGTTAGATTTTGTTATCCTTCATTCCATGATTCCGCATCCTCTTTATTGCAAGGAGCTTGATGGTTGAATCTTGGGTCTCTCTTTCTTTTTGAAGATGACATTTTATCCTAAGAACTCCTCTCTGGTAGGGCTCTTGTTGATAAGATCTCTTCCTCTTTGAGGATCCTTTTTTCATAAGTGACATATTCATTTCATGATTATCTATGTTCTTGGATGTAAGGGTCAATACTCTTCACTAAGAATATGGTATACACTGTTGTTAAGTGGGATATCTCCTTACCTTGTGAAGTAGGTATTCTCTTTCTCTTCCTTATCCTACCTAGTGGGTAGCCATGATAAGGCGGGGGGAATATATAGGGTCTCCCTTGTACTATAATTTACATTTATTTACATTTTTCAGCATGCTAATTCCTTGGAATGAAATGCACACAAGTTGCTAAATCCTGAAGAGACACGCATTTTTACTTTTATGTTTGCTAAATCCTTGGAAGGTAACGCACATATGTTTCTAAATCCTGAAAAGATACGCACCCTTTTTTTTATTTTTACAATATTATAAATCCTTGAAAGGTAATGCACATAAGTTTCTAAATCCTAAATGCACATGCATTTTACATTCCATAGTGATACAAGAATTTTGATCTATGGATATTTTCAAAAGCTGTCAGAAGATGCATTTACAATTACAAGCACAGTTTATCAGTGAACCTATTGGGCTCTCCCTCTGAGGCGATTCATAGTAAGATGGGAATCTTACTAGGTGAGGTAATCACTTTCTCTTCTCTCTTTCTCTTTCATGCTAGTAGGATTGGATCACGAAGCTATGTTATCTATAGTGTTGTTCTTGTCTTACTTATGTAGTCATGTATGTTTTCTATGATTGATTGCTCTTTATTTTTGTATATTTATGTATGTATGTTGAGTTAGAATCCTTGTTTTGGGGGCTCATATCCCTAACTTAGTGATGTTCTACCTCATTGCAATCCACTAGGATCCTTTTCCTCTAACTTTACCATGAGCACATTCGATTTCTGTACTCCCGCTAAAGTGGGGGCTTAATGTATCATCTTAAAATGGAAGAACTTCCATGTTAAGAGAATTTAGACCTCCTTAGGGGATTTTTTTTACCTCCATCATATCATCCTCATATTTCTACATCATCTCATGCTTCTTTGTTGGTTCAGGACCCTGATTGGGCCTCTCCGGGCACCTCCTACCCCACCTGGCATATTTTCCAGGGGTTCTGGGCCCCTGGGTCAAGGTTGACCTCAACCTTGACCTAGGTAAGGGTTGACCTTGAACCTGAACTAGGTTAGGGTTGACCTCAACCCTGACCATGGTCCCCCTTTAAAAATAGGAAGCTTGTTGGCTGTCGGGGGTCATAAAAAATTTAGTTTTCCCGCTTCTGGGTTGGCTGTTTCGGGTTCCAAAGTGATGATTCCTAAATTATATTTAATATAGGTCCTTTTCTAGAGGCATGGGTCTAATTGGAATTTAATTATCCTATGTTGGCCTCCTTAGAATATTGTTCCCTAATTTCATATAAAAGGAAGTCTCTCTCTCTCTCTCATTTTCTCTAGGTCTTCTAAGTGCAAAAAAAGCTCTAAGCAAGATTTTGTCAAGAAGCAAAAAGTTCAAGAACCCATTGTTCTACATATTTACAAGCTCTTAAGGTGTTCAATTCTTCCTCTCAAGCATTCAAGTTCTCCATTGAAGATTAAGGATTCAAGCTCTCAAGCCTTTGAAGGGATTAGGTGCAAACATTCAAGACTCATCATTCAAACCCTAGATCTAGCCATCATGGTGGTGTGATCTTCCTTCAAGATCCTTCATGCATCCTCAAGACTCTTTCATCATCTCTTCAAATTTGATTTCAAGAATACAATCATGGAGGTTTATGGTTTCTAAATCCCATGCTTTCATACTTACATACTTGCATACATTTGAATTTCAATTACATATCTATTGAATAGCATAGCTTCATTATTAGATTCAATTCTACTACTTGCTAGCATTCTGTACTTTATTGATTTCAAAGTTTAATTCCTAAATCAGGGTACGACTAAGGAAAACCCCTCCCCCACAATAAGAAATATATTTTTTCTTGTAGGTACAGGTTCAGAATAGTGGATTTGAGACCAGATCTAGATACCCTTTTCAACTTTCTTTCAGATGGCACGAACAGAATTTCTGTTAGACCTGTGTAGGTCAGGGTCAACATTATTGGGTCAGGGTTGACATTTGTGGGTCAAGGTCAACCTTTTTTATAAGACGACATTAGAATGAAAAAATATTTCTAGGTTTTGTTTGTCTTTGTGTTCTGGTTCAGGATCAGCTGTTAGTTTCTCCAGAAACGGTCTATAGACCTTAGAAAACAACATTCTTTGATCTACAATATTTCAAGGTTAGTGCATTTCTCCTATTTCTTCAATAACTATCATATATCATTTCTACACATATAATTAACAAAATTTAAGGTATCTCCTTTGTTATTCTCTGCAAGATAAGAAAATATATTTTTTACTAAAATGTCAAGGGAAGGATTGAAATAGAGATATGTTTATTAAAAATGTGTAATGTGTTAAGAAAGAAGTGTTTGATAGATTATTAATTATCTTCAAATGTAATGTTTGAAATAGGAAATGTGCAAATTGTTCTTTGAGTTGCCTAGATTGTGTTGAATTACTTAACCTTAATTGAATTGGATTGATTGACTGATTGATTGTGTATTGCAATTATGATTAGGGAGAAGATAAGATGTCCCTCTTTTATTCCCAAATGCACAAATGGGAGATCCAAGTTGATCAACCCCAAGGAAGGGCTAATGCTCAAATGAATCAACTATTTGGAAGGAAGAATAACAAAGGAGATACCTTAAATTCTATTAATTATATGTATAGAAATGATATATGACAGTAATTGAAGAGATAGGAGAAATGCACTAACCTTAAAATATTGCAGATCAAAGAATGTTGTTTTCTTAGGTCTATGGACTATTTTTGGAAAAAATGATAGTTGATCCCAAACCAAAATGCAAAGACAAACAAAACCCAGAAATCTTTTTCTGTTTTGATGTCGTCTTATGAAAAAGGTTGACCTTGACCCATAAATGTAAACCCTAACCCAATAATGTCAACCCTGACCAACACAGGTCTGACAAAAAATCTGTTTGCTCCATTTGAAAAGAAGCTGAAAAGGGTATCCAGATCTGGTCTCAAATCAACTGTTCTGAACTTATACCTACAAGAAAAATGAGATTTTTTTGTTGTGGGGGAGGGGTTTGCCTTAGTCAAACCCTAATTTAGGAATTAACCTTGAAATCAATAAAGTACAGAATGCTAGCAAGTAGTAGAATTGAATCTAACAATGAAGCAATGATAGTTAGTAGATATGTAATTGTATTTCAAATGTATGCAAGTATGAAAGCATGAAATCAATAAGAACCATAAACCTCCATGATTTTATACTTGAATCCACTTTTAAGAGATGATCTAAAAGTCTTGAGGATGCACAAAGGATCTTGAAGGAAGATCATACCACCATGATGGCTAGATATAGGGTTTGAATGATGAATCTTGAATGTTTGAACCTAATCCCTTCAAAGGCTTGAGGGCTTGAATCCTTGATCTTCAATGGAGAACTTGAATGATTGAGAGGAATACTTGAACACCTTGAAAGCTTGGAAATGGATACTTGAACCTTTTGCTTCTTGACAAAATCTTGATTAGAGATTTTTGCACTTAGAAGACTTAGAGAAACTAAGAGAGAGAGACTTCCTTTTATATGAAATTAGGGCACAATCTTCTAAGGACACCGACACAGGATAATTAAATTCTAATTAGATGCATGCCCTAGAAAAGGACCAATATTAAATATAATTTAGGAATCAACGCTTTGGAACCCAAAATAGTTGACCTGGAAGTGGGAAAATTGAATTTTTGATGACTCCTGGTAGCAGACAAGCTTCCTATTTTGAAAGGGGGACCCTGGTCAGGGTCAAGGTCAACCCTGACCTAGGTTAGGGTTGAGGTCGACCCTGACCTAGGTCAATGTTGAGGTTGACCCTGACCTAGGTCAAGGTTGAGGTTGACCTTGACCCAGGGGGCCAGAACCCCTGGAAAATATGCCAGGTGGGGTAGGAGGTGCCTGGAGAGGCCCAATCAGGGTCCTGAACTAGTACAAAAGCATGAGATGATGCAGAAATAGGAGGATGATATGGTAGAGTTCAAAAACATCCCCTAAGGAGGGATAAATTCTCTTAACATGGAAGTGCTTCCATTTTAAGATGATACATTCTCCTTTCCAAATAGTTGATTCATTTGTGCATTAGCCCTTCTTTGGGGTTGATCAACTTGGATCTCCCATTTGTGCATTTGAGGATAAAAAGGAGCATCTTATCTTCTCATTCATTACAATAAACAATCAATCAATTTAATTCAATTAAGGTTAAGGAATTCAATACAATCTAGGCAGCTCAAAGAATAATTTACACATTTCCTATTTCAAACATTACATTTCAAGATAATTAATAATCTATCAAACCATTCTTTCTTAACACATTATACATTTTTAATAAACATATCTCTATTTCAATCCCCTTTACATTTTAGTAAGAAAGATATTTTCTTATCTTACATTTTGGTGAGATAAACCACAATTTCTTATCTTACACAAGGTAGTGGGATTTAACTATTGGAGGACATACAATTATATTTGTCCTATGCTACCACTACTATTAATGGGAGTGAGGTAAATTTATACTAAGAGCCACATTCTATAGTATTGGTTGAGAAATTTGACCCAAACATGTCGAACTGTTTCATGGATGTAGATATGGAAAATTTTAAAATTAAACAATTTCAGCCCCAATTAAGGAATACGGACCCACTTCTATATCAATTGCAATCACAACAGTATGAAATTTGGAAAATTTACTTTGATGGAGTATTCTCTAAAGAAGGTTTAAGAGTTGGTGTACTATTTATTTCTCCTTTAGGTACTACTTTAAAAACTCATTTTTGTTGGCTTTTCAATGAACAAATAATACACCTATGTATGAAAAATTATTGTTGGGTTTAGAAATTGCAACCAAACATGGTATTAAGTTATTAAGGGTTTTTGGGGATTCAATGTTAGTAGTCTCTAAATCTAAATCTAAGTATGCTACTAAGAATGATATATTGAAACAATATAAGCATGTTGTTTTGGACAAGATTGAATTATTTGATGCATTTTCCATTGAGTGGGTAGAGAGATTGAAGAACATCATGGATGACTTCTTAGATAATATTGATATGAAAAATTATGATATAACACTAGTTAGAATCTCTACCATAGAGACCAAGATCAGGCATGCTATCCCTGATATTATATATAACTAGAATTTTATTGAAAATGAAAGTGACATTCGCACATTCATTCAATGTTTAGATAATTATGAAGGTGAAAAAATGGAATGTGATGCCTTAGTGGAAGTTACTGATGACAAGGAAATCATATTTGGAAATGATATTTGGAAATGATATTGTATAGTTGCATACAAATGAGATCCCTAAAGGCTTGGTTGAACTAGAGGGAATGTTCATGGATAATGATACTCATTCGTGTCAAAAATACACAACCAAAATGGAGGAATTGGAAGATATAAATCTAGCATTAGAATCAACCCTAAGTTGGTATATATTGGAAAAAAGTTATCCCCTTATATAAGAGCTAATTTGAGTAATCTATTAAAAAGGTACAAGAATGTTTTTTCTTGGTCCTATGAGGATCTTAAGGCTTATAGGGAGATATATTCCAACATGAAATTCTACTAAAATATGATGTCAATCCCTTTAGGAAAAACAATAGAACAATTAATCCCCTACTGGCCCAAAAAATGCAACAAGAATTAGTGAAGCTTAGGGATGCTGGGATAATTATACCATTAAGTCATTCATCCTTGGTATGAAATTTATTACCAGTCAGGAAAAATAATGGTGACATTAAGCTATGTGTTGACTTTATAAACATAAATTTAGCATCTCTGAAAGATAATTATTCTTTACCAAATATGGAAGCCATGTTGCAAAGGGTTGCATGTTATGATCTGTTATCAATGATGGATTTTCTAGTTATAATCAAGTATTGTTTAATGAATCTAAATATTCCACTTGAAAACTTTTAGTACTTTGTGGGGTACCTATGTGCATGTGAGAATTCCTTTTGACCTTATAAATGGAGGGGAAATTTTCACAGAGAAACAGATGTGGCTTTCAAGGAATTCATTAATGTCATTATGGTAATATATCAAGATGATCTGACTACCTACTCAAAAAGGGTTGAGGACCGTTATGGGTATCTAGACATATTTAATAAGGATTTAGAATATAGAGTGTCATTAAACCCAATAGAGTTTCAGTATCTGTAACAAAGGGTATATTATTAGGACACATAGTGTCAAAGGAGGGAGTCAGAATTGACCCAGAATGAATCAAAGCCATCAATAAGGTGCCAACTCCCAAAAATGTTAAAGTTGTACAATTCTTCATGGGAAAGATATACTTTGTAAAAGGATTTATTGCAAATTTTACAGGGATTGTGAAACCAATTGTCAAGTTACTTAAGAAGGATACTAAATTTAGTTGGGATGAAGAATCCCAATAGGATTTTAATAAAATAAAAGTGGCAATTCAGGAAGCACAAGTGTTATAATCTCCTAATTATGAAAAGCCTTTTTCTCTTTCTATTTTTCATCATTCCATACTATTGTATTAGTGTTGTTACAAAAGGATGAGGAGGGGTTTGACTTGCCATTGCATTTTTAGTAAGTCCTTATAGGCTCTTGAACTAAATTATTAAATAATGGAGAAATAAGGGTATGTCTTAGTCAAGAAAGTCAAGGCTTTTAGACCTTAATGTTGTCAAGGATTTTATATCTACAAGATATTTTTTTGTCATTAGTTTAGACAAAGTCATGGAATCAAGGAGAATCAATTAGTAAAAGGATATAGTCAGGGATAAGACAAGTCGGTAAAGCACTCTGAGACAGTCGGTAATGCACATAGTTGATAGAGTGCCGAACATTTATAGTTATCGAGCGGCACACTACACTGAGTGCATGTAGGACACCAAGTTGATATTACACCAAACGATGAAGAAAACTTAACCGAGTATTCTGGAGTTATTTAACCAAGTTATAAAGATAATAAAAAAAGTGATCAGATCATATTTAATTATTGTTAGAGCATTAATTATGTGTATAGAAATATTTATAATAGTTTTTTACATCATCAATGATTGAAATAAATCAGAGTGAAGATCTAAGGCAGAGATCAAATGAAAAAATGTAATCTTGTCATTTTCAAGAAAAAAACACGTACCAAGGTAAAAGTGACATGGTCATCAAGCAGGAGAGAATATCTAATAGTCAAGAGAAATTTATAGCGTACCTAATGCATAAGATTAAGAGGCAAAAATCATCTATATTTTGGATGAATTTGCAAGAGATAAATCCATAGATATAGAAGAAAAAGAACAAGTATAGAGAGTTGTTATTGTTATTGATGTTAAAGGAGTTATTGAAGAACAAAGAGGAGAGAAGAGAGAATCGAGCATAAATTTATCTACAAAATAACAAAATAGAACAATGTTACAATTTGAGAGTTGAGGCAACACATATTAGAGCACATAGACCCTAAACAACATTAACATTTGATGCATTTTTACAAACATCGTTAAGTTATTGATGCTATTGTATTTAGAGATTTAAATCCCAATACTGGGTAAATCTTAACGGATCTGATATGTATAAATAATTTAATAAGGTACATCTCTAAGTGTAGAGTTTGTAAAAATCCTTTAACCAGGTAGACCTAACAAGTCTTATATATACTCTTAACTGGGTCTTAGCTATAAGATATAGATAAAATTTGTAGCTCTAGCGAGCACCCTTTATACTGTAGTTAGTTAAGGTTGTGGGTGTCATCCCCACCATAGTTTTTAACCTCTAACCAAGGATTTATGTGTTACCAAAATCATGGTGTTATGAGTTCAATTGTTTAATGTTTTGATGTTATGGTTTTATAAGCATTACATTACTTTTATTTCAAAGTTATGAACTTGGTAATGAACATGTAGTAGTACATGGTTTAAACAATGATTGTGGTTAAAAAAATTTAGTGGTACTGATTCACCCCTCCCCTATCAATCCCAACTTTCCATTAGTTATTCCAATAATTGGTATCAGAGCTTGTACTCTTGAGTTAAAGGTTTGACCACCTGAGAGTTAAATATGTTAATCATGGAAGGTTATAGAGAATTTAAGAGAATTGATGGTCTTTAATCTAAGTTGGAGAGTACACAAGAGTTAATCATGGATCTGAGAAAGAAACTTGAGAAATATCGAAGGATAAGAAGGAAATTATATGATGAAATTTTTTTTACACAAGAATAAGTTAATACATTTGAGACTGCATCTGAAGGAACTATGACTGATGAGTCTGAGACTAACATAAGAGAAAAAATTGAAAAGAATGACTCACTTACCGAGCTATTGAATTTGATGAAGACATATCTTGATGCTAATAGCTTAAGAATGAATCAACTGATTGAAGGGAAAAGAACAGCTAAGGATGAAAAGAGAATTGTAGAAGATGACAAAAGAAAAGTTAAAAATAGGTTAACTGAGAAAGATAATGAAATCTTAAGGATGAAACAAGTTCACTACAATATGACTGACCAACTTCTGAATGAAAATCAAGATTGTACCTGAAAGGAATTTGAAAATCAAGCATTGAAAGATAACATTGAAAGAATAGACAAAAGAATGAAAGTTGAGAAGGATGAAAATGAAATACTGAGAAGAAATGAAGAAGTATTAAAATCACTGGACAAACAAGTTAAGAATCATAAGCAAAAAAATTAAAGATCAGGAATTTGATTCAATGAGAATAGAAATACCAAGAAAGGAGAATCATCCAAGGTTAAAATAGATCAAGGTACGGCACCCCCACCGAAACAAAAGAATCCAAACTATAGTTATTATGGGAAACCTGGGCACACTCCTAATATTTTAAGAAGTAGGAAAGCTAAAGTACCTAGTACACCAAAAATTGATGGTTATTGTTTTAAATGTAATAAGTATGGACATCAAGCTTTTGAGTTTAGAACCAACCTTACTAACAACATAAGGAAACCTATGTTTGATGGATACTACAAGAATTGGAACATGTATGGTCACAAGACTAAAGAGTGGAGATTAAAGAAAGGAAATGATAAGTGGATGCCCAACCAAGCCAATACAAATACTGACCAAGAAGACACATCTATACCATGGGATTATAATACAAATATTTCATGCTTATCTTGTGGAAGATATGGAAACATTGTTTCAAGCTGCATATTGATGCATGAAAGGTTTTATAGAAGGTCATGAAGGAACCTTGGCATGGCATGTTTCCATTATCATAGGGTAGTACACATTGCAAGAAATTGTAGATACCGAGGTGATGCACCAAATAAGGATGAATGTACAAAGAGTGCACCATCTAATGTTGAAGAAATCAAAGAACAGATGAACAAAACATTGAGGAGAAAGACTCAGGGAGATGGAACTTCACTTGGAACTATAGAAAACACCATCTCTACCGAGTCTGGTGCACCGAGCTCCACCTAATCAGTGAGAGGTATATAGGAATTGCATGCTTATTATAAATATTACATCAGTTCCTAAGAAATAGAGTTAAGATCCATTTCAACATATTAAGATGTATTTGGATAAGTTTTGGAAATCATGATTGAAAGTTGTAATGTATTGTTATTTTTTTTAGTCCATTAAATAAAGTGAATATGTTATGGGTATAAAGGTAAAAGGGACTTGACAAGTGCATTCTATGAAAATAATTAGAGTCATTGGAAACCATAATCGATGAAAAGATTTAATAGATCAATTTGTAATTGATTTTGAATCTAACATTTTTGAAGAGCATTTGAGCACATTGTAGACCGATCACTCCATCGAGAATTCAAAGTGATTAAGAGGTATTTATAAATATTTACAAGAGCATTGAGTGATATTTCTGGGATATTTGGTTTACTGAGCTGTGTTTTCAAAGCCATATTTTATCGAGCATGCCCTAGTTTGTTATTTTGACACATTTGGAGATTATCATGGCACCAAGGATGGAAAGTCCAGTATTAGTGAAGAATGTTGAACTAGTAAACCCTGAATACAAGTTTCCCCTAGCTATGGTCACCAAAATTAATGTGATGGGAGAATTATGTTCAATACCACCATGAGTTCTCTTGATTGAAGATGTCCACACATTTATTCACTATAAAATTGAATATTTGTGTGAAGCTGAGATTGATGCTTCATTTAGTATGTTGTGCATGAATGGGGGAATAAAATATGAGGACACACACCTAGAAATAAAAGGATTTATTCATGCAATTAATCTAAAAAGGGAATTCAATCCTGAATGGGTGAGGTTGGCACTTAGCCGAGTACATGACCAGTTTATGTGGTCGGATGAACTAATCAAGATAACTAAGGATGTTTTGCACATTATCATTGGATTTCCTATTGGAGACTTATCCAAGGAAATCAAGAAAATAGACAAAGGTAAGCTCACTAAGCTAACCAATGCACAATGGGATGGAAAAGGAATGAGAATATTTAATATTGTGGATCATGAATTAAGGTATGAATGAAACATCATATCTTACCAAGTGTTTCAATCATCATGAGTGGATAGTGTAGCATGTGGAGTAGTAGTTCTGGCATATAAGATAGTAAACAAATGACTTTAGGTAGATCTCTATGAAGTCTTGCTAAAGTAGATAGATGACAATATGAACAAAATCAGGAAGGCAAAGACCAACACATTGAAATTTGGCTCGTTGTTTGTATGTATTTTCTTTTACAACCAAAATTAATTTTCCTCCATTGGATATGTAGTTTGGAAAACTGATAGGCCAGTTATATATCAAATACATGAGTATAAACAGAGTTTAGGAGACAACTTTGATGAAATCATGTCTGATTAATTTTTGAAATTCCAAGCTAGAATGCATAAGAGATACAGAGTTCCACCTCAACTAATTGCTAAGTATCAGGATAACATATTTTTTGAGGTGGATATTGATGTTTTTATAATTAAGGCTGTAGAATTGAGAGTTGAATGGATTCAACCGATGGGATATGAGATGGATATAGATATTGGATCAAAACATATAGAATCTTTATTAGATAAACCAAAAGATCCTAATGAAAAAAGGTATGACACCTATAAGGAAGTCAAAGATAAAATTAAGAAAGTTATTTTGGTACCTAGGTCGATTAAGAAAGAAAGTAAAAAAATTTATGCTTTATCAAAGACTCTTGGAGTTGATGACATAGTGGATGAGAATAGTAAGAATGAACAAGCAATTATAGTGGTTGAAAAGAAAAATCTACAATTGGCATCACCGAGTAAGAAAGGTATTAGAGAGGACACTGGATATCTGGTACAACCAAAAGAAAAGAAATCTCCAAAAGTAGTACAAACGAGAGGAAATACTTATGAGAGATCTAGAGGAAGGAAAAAACTTGCAAGAACAAGAAGAAGATTACTACTTGGTAATGAGAGTGAAATAGAGTCTGATGAGGCTAATAAATATATACCATTTGCAAAGCTTTCACAAGTTCCACAAAGTCTTGATGATTATCTTGAAATTTTAAAGAAATTGAGAAGATTGGGAGCCTTCAAGAAAGAAAAATATGAGAAAAGGAATGAAGAAGATAATAAAAAGGTTGAAGAATTTGTTGGTGTAACTTTACTCATATAAAAATTGACACCTATTGAGCTTGATAAAAAGATACTAGAGGAACTATACAATAAAATAGGTGCAAGATGGAATTATGTAATAAATACAGAAAAGCAGATGAGAGAGGGATCTCTTGTACACACTATTCCCAACCTTGCACCATCTAAAATTTGTGAAGCATTAAAGAAGCATTAAAACAAATTTGTAGTCAAGGAGAGAGCCCTAAGAATAATGACTAAAGACATACAATTAGTCGATAAGGATAAAACTGCAAAATGGAAGGATATATTTTATATAGATGATACCAAGTATCATGAAGTAGAGAAGGAACAAGAAGAAGCTATTGCTAATCAAATAAAGGAAAGAAAAAAGAAAATAGATCCTATTGATCAAACTAAGTTGACAATGGAGATGTTGTCATTGAAGATATACTGTTATCTCTTTAAGTTATTTTTGTTGTCATTAGTTTTGTCAAAGTCAAAGTTCATGGAGAAAATAGTCAGTGAATGGAGAAAGTCTTATATGAGACTAGTTGGTAATACACACCGAGGTAGTCAGTCCAGACATAAAGTATTATGCAGTCGATAAAGAAAAGGAAATTGAGAACTAAGTATACCAAGCATATTTTGTTACCAAGTGGATATACTACACTGAATTGCTAGTTACCGAGTCAGAAGGAATATGTAATCGACTTAGATAGTCAGTTCAAAAAGCAATAAGGATGCATTTAATGCATTGTTACTGCATTAATTACATTGCTACAAGTATTAGTACTAGCTGGTTATATAATCAATGATCATGATAATTCACGATGAAGATCTAAGGCATAGATCAAGCAATTAATAGAATTTTTATATTTCCAAGAAAAACACCAAGTACCAAGGTAAAAGTGACACAATCACCAAGCGAGAAAGAAAATTGAATGGTTCAGGATAATAATTTCCCAACTAACTCACATGATTAAGAGGTTAAAATATAATCTTTATAAAGGATGATTTCACGAGTTATGTTGCTGATGTAGTTGTTGTTAATGAAATTAATGGAGTTAATTTTGTTATTGAGTTATTGAAGGAGAAAAGCACAAAGAAAAATAGTACAGAGTATATTTAGCTACAGCAGAGCAGGGCAGTGAAGTGTAACAAAGATCAGATTAAGGTAACACACATTAGACCACATAGAGTCTGAATCAACATTTTTATTTGATGCAAAGTATAACATACATTTCATAGTTTAAATACTATTGTATTGTGAGGGTTAAATCCCAACACTGGGTAGATCCTAACATATCTTGTTATTGTAAATCCTTTAACCAGGTACATCTCTAAGTTTAGAGATTGTGAAATCCTCTAACTAGGTAGACCTAATAAGTCTTGTATACTCTTAACCGAGTAACCTATCAGAAGTAGCAAAACCATTGTAGTTCTAACCAAGCACCTTTCATACTACAATTTAGTGAAAGTTATGGGTGTCATCCTCACTGCATTTTTGTCCTCTAACAATAGGTTTGTGTGTAACCAAAATTAATTTATTATGAGTTTATTTGTTATGGTTTTAATGTTTTGGATTACATACTTTACATTACATTCATTTCAATGCAATGGAGTTGGTATACAGTGTGTTACAAAATTTTTTTACATGCAGGATATCAAGAAAATTTGCATAAAGAAACATCTTTTTAACATTCCTATTCAGTCAGTAAAGATGCACACATTTCCATCACATTCATATTACCAAATTTGCAATTGTACTCTAAGTATTGATCAGTTTCAAACTTTCAAATTCATAAATGATCATTACATTATGCATTCAAACTGAATGTATTAGACAAGTGTTCCTTCAAGGTTACATCTTGCATACAGAAACTTAGAGGACATATGTAGAAAAGAAAGTAAGAGTAAGGCATGATGAAGTCTAGGGGTCTATGTATTGCCTTTAAGAAGTCTTCTAGTCTCTAGAGATGGTCATCTGCATCATCTGAAGTCTTCATGTCTTGGTTGTCTTGGTCTTGTCTCTGTCTCTCCTCCATCCTAGGTCTTATGTTGTTTATGTTTCCTGCAATCATCATGGAAGAAAATATGTTAGATGCAATTGGATCTAAGAAATACATAGTTCACTAAAGAGCACCATACATCAGTCAAACTCCTTGAAATACATATTTACTGATGATATCAATGTAATAGAAAGGTATACATCTGCATTAACAGAATAATGACATCAAAAGGACATATCTTTATGAAAACCTTTGTTGTATTTAAAAGATGTAGTGAGTGTCACAAGCCCATGCTCGAACCTCATTAACATGTGCAAGTATCCAATAGTACAAGCCATTAAAAGAATGTTGATATTCTATAAAAAAAAATAGAGTATCAAATGCAGTTTGAAAAGGAGATGAGTGATTGCTTGTAATTTAATAAATGATACAGTTCATAATAGTTCCTTCAAGGTAAGTACATGTTGTTACAAATTTTGATGATATTAGAGACAAAATGTAGAGTATAGTGATGCCACTGGAAGCCATTATTAGTTAAAACATAAATTAAATGATGCTCCAAAAGATTAAAGATGTAGGTACAAAGAAAAAAATGCTGCATGGAAGGGTAATCAATTGCAATCAAATAAGAGGTTGTTAGATAAATATGGATGAAAACCTATAATTTTTTTTACACTCTTTTCATCAATTCTGCCTTTTGTGATTCTGTCAATTAAAGAATACAAAATCATTTGTACATGCATACTATGTGGTTTGAACTGTTACAAATATGATATCCCAAGGCATTATTGTCAGTATTTCTATGGCTTATACAATAGATGTTGTTGATGAAAGAAAAGAGAAATTGATTTTAGGTATCTAACATGCATGTTTTTAGTTGCCCATGTTATAGGGAATCTACTAGCATGGCTTCTCTCTGAAGATTATATTTCTCATAGGTTGCAACTGCTTTCTTGGTGATTTCTCAAATCTATGCAAAAATATTTATCGTGGAGTTGATTTAGACTTGTCTACCTCTCCTCCAATTTAAATTAGTAAAGAGAATGATCATATACAAGTATAAGCATGATGAGTAAGGATTTTCAAGCACAAGTTTCCCGAAAAGAGTAACAGAAGGAAGTGCATTTGGAAGAAAACAGAGTCCCAAGATGAGGGGATCTTTAACTTCAATTGGAGTACATCAGGCATTGGATTCAACAAAGAATCATAAGGAGATGGAAAAGGCTCCTAGACATAGACCTAAAAAATGGCCAGAAGCCATAGGCAAGCTATGGGAATTCAACTTCTACAGTACAATACACTGAGACAAATGGCAGCACCAACATAATATAGAACACCATCATTGTTGGTTATACTTTAGATAAAAGCTTCAATTGACATAGTCTGGCCCTTGTAATAGAACAAGAAAGAAGAGAGTTATCTAGCAAAAAACATGATTTTTGTATGTCAAAGTTGAATGTCAGTGAAGATGAACTTGAAAAACAAGAATAGCATGCACACTGGAAAAGACAGAGTGAACAATGCATGAAGAGAAACTTATCTATGGAGTCTATGATGAAGAGGCTGTGGTTTTAGAGAAGAATGTGGAGTGCGGGTTGATACATAGACAGTGCCATCATTTATGGCATGTGAAGAATAGTGTGCACTCCAGCCCAAAAAAGATCTCAAACATGACAGTGCCATGATTCATGGTATCCAAAACTCTGATATTGACTCCAGGTCGAGAGGTAGAGCAGGACCTCTATAGAACTTTGCCCTAGAAATCATTTCCAATAAAATGCAACCCAAGCCACTCAAAGAAAAGGTGGATAGCACCATATTTATGGCATATTCTAGAGAAGAGTTCCAGCTGCAATAAAGCTCAAGCTTCTTACAGAATGTGACAACACCATCATTTATGGCATGTAACAAATAGTGTGCGCTCCAACCTAGAGATGAAACCCAAAATGCCAGTTTATGCATATGGAACCCACATTCTATAAGAACTCCAAGTACCGTAGAAGGAGGAAAACCTGATTTCAACTGAAGAAAATATGTAAAGAAAGTGCCAAAACCTCATGGCATTTAATACTCCAGGTTTGACTCCAACATGACAATGAAGAACCCGAGTTCAACTGCAGAAGGGATGCATAAGAAAATCCTTGCACTATGACATATGATTCGAAACTGATAACTCAAGCTTAGTGAAGTAAGGAAAAAAGTGAGGAAGTTGCAAATATGGCAGCACTAAACTGAGAAAAACCCTAGCTTCTTTCTTCCTCCAAATTGCAGATGCGAAAAAATGAAATGTGAGAAAATACCTTTGCCAAAATGGATAAAACTTTGGAATCCATCGAATACAAGAGTTAATGATTTGTTAATTGTAGTGCCTCGATAGCTCAGCGGTACAATGATAGATATTTTTTATGGGTCGTGTTGACCATGATGATAAGGTGTCATGTTTTCCATGGGTTAGAGTTTTGAGGCTATGGTGTCAGGTTTAGAATATGAGTTAGGGTTTTAAACATTGCAGTGTTACATCTTTAGGGTTTTGAGCTATATTTTTGGAGTTTTTGTAATATGTTATGTAATATCTTAATTGATATACATTATAAAAGATAAAACAAAGGCATCAACATTAGGTTATGTAAGTTTGGGGTATTTCATTTTTTCAAAATGGACCTTTAGGGGGTTCATTTAGGGCACTAATCATGCCTCAAATCTAGGGATACATCTTTTCGAGGGGGGCTTGACTGGAAGCTAAGTTTTAGGCATGATTTTGGCCTAAGAATCAGGATGATGTTTATATTTTGGAGGAGAGTTTTGGAGGGAGATCTCAATTTTTGAGATTATCCATGTGGGCTATTTAGTGGACCTTTTACTTTGTAGTTAGCGGTTCAGAATCAGGGGAGAAGAGGTTTTAGTGAACTATTTTGTTCCTATACCACTTTTTCATGCATTTTGTATCCATTGAGTTTCAGATCTTGGAGAAAAGGCTCAAAGTGAATTCATTGTTCCCTGATTCCTTGGAGATACTATTTGTAACCTACTTGTTAGATTTTTGGAGGATAATAAAGTAGATGATCTATTTTTCCTATATGCTCTTGAGTTTTGATTTTGGAATCATGTTTCATCTTTCTCATAAGTGTTATTCATTTTGGTAGCTAGGAGAAGTGAATGTTTATTATTCCTCCTCTATGTGGACAAGATCTAGACCTCATGAAGAAAATGTATGTTTGTTGATTGAATAAGTTATTTATGGTCTATACCCTAGTAGCCAAGTCTTTTAACCTATATGTTGATTAGAGATTCAAAGTATCAAAATGTGGTATATGAGTTAGGATTACTGCATTAGTTTTTCCAAATAAAGTTTGATTTCATTTTGGTGTATCACTCCATTTCCCATTCAGTTTTAAATCCTTCTTCCCTTTTCCCATTAAGTTACGAATTAGGAGGTGATATTCCATACCAAATAGGAGCCGGCCTAGAATTCAGAGACTCTTCCTCATCCATAGTTCACCCACAGCTAGAGGAAGTTTCCATTGTCAGATAGAATTGTCATGTAGGCCTAATGCCTGAGTTAGGGTGACAATTCTAATCCTGAACAATTTTTGGGATGCCCATTGGGACACGTTCTTTAGTGAATGGGTCAAATTACATTACATCACTTGCTGATTCTGGTGTGCTATCAACAAGATTTAGACCTTAAAGAGGTCACATTTCGCATATCTGGTGGATCCGTGAAGGAAAGTCTACGATTTTAAAAGGAGAAAAGCTGGTATATTTCAAGTTGTTTCATATTCTGATTTCTAGTCTTTCATATGAATAAAGTTGTCATGTTATCAAGGAGGATATGCTTATCTAGATGGTTAGTTTTCAAGTTTTCCATCATTCCAAGAAAATTTTGTTCAAGAGAATCATTTTCAGTCTTATCAAGGTCAACAATCCCAATATAATTGTCATTATTCTGCAAATGATAATGATTCACAAAATAGAGATTCTGCAGGTATGTTGCAGAATATGCTTATGCAGATTAAGGATATTAAAAGATAGAAAGAATCCAAATTCCAACAAGAGCTGGACAGGCAGCTAGAAGAGCATGTTTATCAAGCCCAGATCCAACAACAGCAAGCATTCGCTAAGCAAGATCAAGCTTATAGGAGGTATCTTGTTGAGCAATATAAGAGGAATGTAGTCAAGCTTGCTGGAGGGTTAGAGGCACAAAAGAAGGTTCATCAAGGAGAGTTGCAAGCTCAGAAGGATGCCTATGAAGAGTTGGAAGTTCAGAAGAATATTTGTGAAAAAGTGGTTCAAGACCAAAGAAATCTGATAAAAGCCATGTTTGATAGAGGCAATGAAATTCATGAAAAGAAAGAAAAAGAATTAAGAGCTCATGAGGAGTTTCATGAGAAAGAGTTTTGGGATCAACAAAAGAAGATAAAGGTCTTGGCTTCTATAGCTAAAAAGTATAAGAAGAGCTATCAGATCCAGATTGAGAAGTGTATCCAACTAAAAAAAGAGAAGGAGACCATTGAATAAAAGGTTGCTGATCTAAAGAAGGTTCTTTCTGAGAAAGATGTGACAAAGAAGATTGTAGAAAATTAGAACAATTGTGCTAATCATAAAATAATTCTCCTACAAAATAATCAAGAAGAAGAAGAAGAAGATCTTTTTTGGGATCAGATGGAGTAGTTTTTCTTGCATCTTGATGACAAGCCCACACTTGTAGAAGGTACCTATAGGCTACGGGAGGAGATTATTTCCAGCAAGCATAATGATAAGAAAATCAATCAGACTGAAGCAATTTCTCAGGAACCTGAGTCTATCAAGGAGAGCTCCAAGTTCACTATCTCTCATGGCTGTCCTATTAGACATTTGTCCAGGATCGATGTTATCAAAGAAGTACAAGTTGTACCAACACCTCTGCATAATATTCTTTCAAAAGATAAGACTGAGATAGAATTCAATCAGCTTGCTGTCCCGTATGATAAAGTAAGTAAAGCCCTATTGTTGTTTGCTAATTCTCTAAAAAATAATGATGTTTACAATCAGCTTGATCAAGTAAGAATATTTCATATCAATCAAATTTTTGACAAGAAAATGATCATGTATATCTCCTATGTTCATCTCATGATAGCTTTCCAGAAGCATGTGGATTATTGTGAACATAAAAGGATGGAAATTTATTTTTCACAATCAGTGAATGGTTTTGTTTAACCATGGTTTGTGGCTATTTAGGATAGGTTAGGTTACTTTTCCAATTTCCCTAAGTGTTGTCAAGCACAAATAGGTCAGTTTTAGTTTTAGTTTTCTGAGTTTTCAATAAGTCTTCAAGATTCAAGGTCTTCCAAGGTTGTTGTCCTAATCTGCAAACATAAGGAAATCATTCCTCAATGATCAAGGATACATCTACAATTTCTGATAATGAAGTTTTTGCTTCACTACCACAAATCGTAAACATACCCTCAAACATTGGGAAATGGTTTTCTTGTATTCAGTGATTAGGTTTAGGGTTTCCATAGGTGATTAACAGACTCAATGCCCAATGGACTATTTTAGGCTATTGGTCCCAATGTCAAGTAGGTAGACATCCATCATAGGTCGCTAGAATTGTTTCCCAAATTTTTTACATGCAGGATATCAAGAAAAATTGCATAAAGAAACATCTTTTTAACATTCCTATTCAGTCAGTAAATATGCATACATTGCCATCACATTCATATTACCAAATTTTCAATTGTACTCTAAGTATTGATTAGTTTCAAACTTTCAAATTCATAAATGATCATTACATTGTGCATTCAAAATGAATGTATTAGACAAGTGTTCCTTCAAGGTTACATCTTGCATACATAAACTTAGAGGACATATGCAAAAAATAAAGTAAGAGTAAGGCATGATGAAGTATAGGGGTCTATCTATTGCCTTTAAGAGGTCTTCTAGTCTCTAGAGTTGGTCATCCGCATCATCTAAAGTCTTCATGTCTTGGTTGTCTTGGTCTTGTCTCTGTCTGTCCTCCATCCTAGGTCTTCTGTTGTTCCTGTTTCCTGCAATCATCATGGAAGAAAAGATGTTAGATCCAATTGGATCTAAGCAATACATAGTTCACTAAAGAGCACCATACATCAGTCAAAATCCCTGAACTACATATTTACTAATGATATCAATGTAATAGAAAGGTATACATCTGCATTAACAGAATAATGACATCAAAAGGACATATCTTTATGAAAACCTTTGCTGTATTTAAAATATGTAGTGAGTGTCACGAGCCCATGCTCGAACCTCATTAACATGTGCAAGTATCCAATAGTACAAGCCATTAAAAGAATGTTGATATTCTATAAAAAAAAAAAGGGTATCAAATGTAGTTTGAAAAGAAGATGAGTGATTGCTTGCAATCAAATAAATGATACAGTTCATAACAGCTCCTTCAAGGTAAGTACATGTTGTTAGAAATTTCGATGATATTGGAGACAAAATGTAGAGTACAGTGGTGCCACTGGAAGCCATTATTAGTTAAAACATAAATCAAATGATCCTCCAAAAGATGAAAGATGTAGGTACAAAGAAAAGAATGATGCATGGAAAGGGAAACAATTGCAATCAAATAAGAGGTTGTTAGATAAATATGGATGAAAACCTGTAATTTTGTTGACACTCTTTTCATCAATTGTGCCTTTTGTGATTTTGTCAATTAAAGAATACAAAATCATTTGTACATGCATACTATGTGGTTCGAACTGTTAAAAATATGATATCCCAAGGCATTATTGTCATTATTTATATGGATTATACAACAAATGTTGTTGATGATAGAAAAGAGAAATTGCTTTTAGGTATCTAACATGCATGTTTTTAGTTACCCATGTTGTAGGGAATCTACTAGCATGGCTTCTCTTTGAAGATTATATTTCCCATAGGTTGCAAATTCTTTCTTGGTGATTTCTAGAATCTATGCAAATCTCTTTATTGTGGAGTTGATTCAGACTGGTCTACCTCTCCTCCAATTGAAAGTAGTAAAGAGAATGATTATATACAAGTATAAGCATGATGAGTAAGGATTTTGAAGAACAAGTTTCCTGAAAAGAGTAACAGAAGGAAGTGCATCTGGAAGCAAATAGAGTCCCAAGATGAGGGGATCTTTAACATCAATTAGAGTACATCAGGCATTGTATTTGACAAAGAATCATAAGGAGATGAAAAAGGCTCCTAGACACAGACCTAAAAAATGGCCAGAAGCCACAGGAAAGCTATGGGAATTCAACTTCTACAATACAACACACTGAGACAAATGGCAACACCAACATAATACAGAACACCGTCACTGTTGGTTATACTTAAGATAAAAGCTTCAATGGACATAGCCTGGCCCTTGTAACAGAACAAGAAAGGAGAGAGTTATCTGGAAAAAAACATGATTTTTGTATGTCAAAGCTGAATGTCAGTGAAGATGAACTTGAAAAACCGAAATAGCATGCACACTGGAAAAGACAGAGTGAACAATGCATGAAGAGCAACTTACCTATGGAGTCTATGATGAAGAGGTCGTGGTTTTAGAGAAGAATGTGGAGTGCGGGTTGATACATAGACAGTGCCATCATTTATGTCATGTGAAGAACAGCATGCACTACAACCCAAAAAATATCTCAAACATGATAGTGCCACGATTCATGGCATCCAAAACTCTGAGTTTGACTCCAGTTCGAGAGGTAGAGGTTGAACTCTTTAGAACTTTGCCCCAGCAATCATTTCCAGTAAAATTCCAATTGAGCCACTCAAAGAATAGGTGGATAGCACAATATTTATGGCATATTATAGAGAAGAGTTCCAACTATAGTAAAGCTCAATCTTCTTATAAAATGTATGGACAGTGCCATCATTTATGGCATGTAATAGACAGCATGCGCTCCAACCTAGAGATGAAACCCAAAATGCCAATTTATGCATGTGGAACCCACATTCTATAAGCACTCCAAGTACCGTAGAAGGAGGAAAACCAAATTTCAACTGAAGAAAATATGTAAAGAAAGTGCCATACCTCATGGCATTTAATACTCCAGATTTGACTCCAACATGACAATGAAGAACCCGAGTTCAACTGAAGAAGGGATGCATAAGAAAAACCTCGCATTATGACATATGATTCAAAATTGATAGCTCGAGCTCAGTGAAGTAAGGGAAAAAGTGAGGAAGCTGCAAATATGGCAGCGCTAAATTGAGAAAAACCCTAGCTTCTTTCTTCCTCCAAACTACAAATGTAAAAAATGAAATGCAAGAAAATACCTTTGCCAAAATGGATAAAACTTTGGAATCCATCGAATACAAGAGTTAATGCTTTGTTAATTGCAGTGCCTTGATAGCTCAGCGGTATAATGATAGATATTTTTTATGGGTCATGTTGACCATGATGATAAGGTGTCATTTTTGACATGGGTTAGAGTTTTGAGGCTATGGTGTCAGGTTTAGGATACGAATTAGGGTTTTAAACATTGTAGTGTTACATCTTTAGGGTTTTGAGCTATATTTTTGGAGTTTTTGTAATATGTTATGTAATATCTTAATTGATATACATTATAAAAGATAAAACAAAGGCATCAACATTAGGTTATGTAAGTTTGGGGTATTTCATTTTTTTGAAATGGGCCTTTAGGGGGTTCATTTAGAGCACTAATTATGCCTCAAATCTAGGGATATGTCTTTTGGAGGGGGGATTGACTAGAAGCTATGTTTTAGGCATGATTTTGGCCTAAGAATCAAGATGATCTTTATGTTTTGGAGGGAGATCTCAATTTTTGATATTATCCATGTGGGCTATTTAGTGGACCTTTTACTTCATAGTTAGGGGTTCAGAATCAGTGGAGAAGAGGTTTTAGTGAACTATTTTGTTCCTATACCACTTTTTTCATGCATTTTATATCCATTAAGTTGCAGATCTTGGAGAAAAGGCTCAAAGTGAATTCATGTTCCTTGATGCCTTGGAGATACTATCTGTAACCTACTTGTCAGATTTTTGGAGGATAATAAAGCAGATGATCTATTTTTCCTATATGCTCTTGAGTTTTTATTTGGGAATCCTGTTTCATCTTTCTGCATAAGTGTTATTCATTTTGGTAGCTAGGAGAAGTGAACGTTTATTATTCCTCCTCTATGTGGACAAGATCTAGACCTCATGAAGAAAATGTAAGTTTGTTGACTGATTAAGTTATTTGTGGTCTATACCCTAGTAGCCAAGACTTTTAACCTATATGTTGATCAGAGATTCAAAGTATCAAAATGTGGTATATGAGTTAGGATTACTGCAATAGTTTTTCCAAATAAAGTTTGATTTAATTTTGGTGTATCACCCCATTTCCCATTCAGTTTTAAATCCTTCTTCCCTTTTCCCATTAAGTTACAAATCAAGAGGTGATATTCCATACAAAATAGGAGCCAGCCTAGAATCTAGAGACTCTTCCTCATCCATAGTTCACCTACAGCTAGAGGAAGCTTCCATTGTTAGATAGAATTGTTGTGTAGCCCTAATACCTAAGTTAGGGTGACAATTCTAATCCTGAACACAGTGATCAACAAGTTTCTTTTTAATCAGTTAAGGTATCAAGTTAAAAAATTTATAAGTACTGAGTCACCCCTCCCCTTTTAGTCCTTACTTTCCATACATTATTATAACATATACTTGAGGAAGATGATCCTGCAAAAGAGTTATCAAAAGATGAAAATTTCATGGATACACAAATGAATGATACTAACTTTATGGATATTGATAGTACCCCTCTGATGAGAAAAAATCCAATCATGACACAAGTACTTGAAGCTACACAATTAATGATACTGTTAATATTGAGTTTGTACTAGATACATCGAACATGGAAACTGAGGCACCAGTTGATACAAATAAGGATAACGATGGAAAACCTAAGGCTGCTAAGAAAAAACAAGGAAAGAACATTGAGTTGGAACCCCCAACTGACACTGATGGCCACAAGAAATAAATTTCACCTACTAACACAACAACAAATCAGAATGTATAGAAGGCACCAGATACTAAAAGTGAAATAAAATAGGAATCAAATCTTAAGGAAAAGAACCAGGAGAAATAGAAAGTTGAAAAAAAAGGAGTAAAAGAAGAAGATAGCATAGTCGATACCCATACCAAGTCACCTGATGCAACTAAGGCATCACATTCCAAATTCTGTACTAGAGATAGTTGATTGATTGAGAAAAAGAAGAGAAAAAGAGGAAGAAAATCATTAATTTGAGTAATCCAATCATAATACCAAAGGGAGAAGCTAATGTGATGAAGCCTAAAGAATTATCTATATACATGTTGAGATTGTAGCTCAAAAGGCTGAACAGGAGAAGTTAATTGCAAAGAAGAAAAAGGTAAATATACTTGAGCATGTTAAGGACATATTCTAGGACATCGTTCCTCAAGAAACTCTAGATGAATCTAAACCCCCACTGGACCAATTTGGTGATTTATCCCAACAAATAAAAGATCCAAACAAGGATATGATAGAATACATGTTGAAGATTCACAAGGAGAGAATGGAGAAGACATTGATGGAATATTATTGAAAGATATTGACATAGAGAAGGTAACTCATTTTGAGTTATGTTTTGAATTTGATACTCAACTACAATCCATCATTTCATTGTTTCAAAATTTTTGTATTCTTTCAAAATTTATTGTTGAAATCAAGAAGGAGACATATATTGAGAAAGAGTTGAATGAGCAACTTAAGCAACTATCCACTGATCCTGGAGCATTCTAGACTTACTAATCAAAGGTACAAGAACTCATGGGAGTTAAAATTTCATTGAGATAGGAGGAGGATAAGATTAGATTGGAATAGCTTGAACTACAATAAATGTTGATTTTCCATATGTAATCAATGCATATACACTTGAAGAAAGCCAAAGAACTAGAGAGTTTTCTAGATATCAGTTCACTAGACACCATAGTTGTCTTATCTATAGATATTACAAAATATATTGTTATACTTCATAATCTCTGAGATACATGGGTGATTGTACTTTCAAGTATACAAAAAAGGTATTTACATTTTTTTATTAATAAGTTTTACTTTTTGGTACTTTTGTCAAAAAACGGGGGTATATATCTTAGTCAGATAAAGGGATATAAAGGAGGACAAATATCTTACTTATTCTGAAAAAAAGGGAGATAGATATACATGGAAAAACCAAATAGGATGTATGTTGAAAATAATTAAATGATGTGTATAGAGAGTAACATCTGAGGGGGATTTACTAATTTTTATGACTTTGAATTTTTTGTCAGAATTCCCAACTAATGCCAAAGGGCGGGATTGTTATCTCTACAAGTTATTTTGATGTCACTAGTTGAGACAAAGTCATGGAGTCAAGAAGAATCAATCGGTAAAATAAGATAGCCAAGGATAAGACAAGTTGGTAATGCACACCGAGCCAGTCGGTAATGCACAAAATTGACAGTGTACTAAACACTTACAGTTACGAAGTGACACACTACACCGAGAGTATGTAGTACATTGATTTGATATTACACTAAGCGATGAAGATCACTTAATTGAGTATTGTAGAGTTGTTTAACAAATTTTAACAATTAAAAAAAATAGGATCAGATCATATTTAATGATTATCCAAGCATTAATGACTTGTATACAAGTATTTATAATTGTTACATGATAAACAATTCAAATAAATCAGAGTTAAGATCTAAGGGAGAGATCAAACAGAAAAATGAAAGTTTTTGATTTCCAAGAAAAATAACAAGTTCCGAGGTAAAAGTGACATGGTCATCGAGCTGGAAAGTAGATCTAATGGTCAAGGGAATTTATAGCGTACCTAACTCATAAAATTAAGAGACAAATCTCATCTATATTTTGGATGAATTTTTCAAAGAGAAATACACAGATATAGAAGAAAGAGAAGGACAAAGATTTGTTATTGTTATTGTTGTTAAAGGAATTATTCAAGAACATAGAGTAGAGCAGAGAGAACTGAGCATAAATTTAGCTACATCTGAGTAGAATAGAACAATTTTATAATTTGGAAATTGAGGTAATACATATCAGAGAACATAGAGTCTATACAACATTTACATTTGATGCATTTTCATAGACATTGTTAAGTTATTGATACTATTGTATTGAGAGATTTAAATCCTAATACTGGGTAGATCTTAACCAATCTTATATTTGTAAATCCTTTAATAGGGTACATCTCGAAGTGTCAAGTTCTTAATATTTCCTTAATCAAGTAGACCTAACAAGTCTTATATATACTCTTAACCAGGTAAGTTATCGGAAATAGCGTAACTTTTTAGCCATAACTAAGAACCCTTTATATTACAATTAGTGAAGGTTGTGGGTGTTGGGATAATGGAGAGGTATGTACTGGGGGGGGGGGTGAATCACTACCCTTAAAAACTTTTAACCAATTCTTTGTAACAACTTTTCTGTGTTAAATGACTGAGTAGATTGCATACACCAAAAATATAGTATCACTACTGAAATGTAAGTGCATGTAAAGTAAAAACTACACATACATAAAATTAATTACTTATGATACTAGTATTTTGGTATCATAGAAAACCCCTGTTAGAAGGTTAAAAATTTGGTGGGGATGAGACCCACAATACTTCAATACTACAAAAATAAAGTTAACCTGTTAAAGCTTTACAAAGAATGATCACTTCTAATGATCTTACCCTATTAGGAGTAACAATGAGATCGATTAGGTGTACCTCATGTGAGGATTTTGAAACATAATCTATGTATGCACTTGGTTAAGATATTTACAATAAGATGGTTAAGTCTACTTTATTAAGAGATTTAGAGTCTATTACAATTGTTAGAGAGTAACAAAAGTTTGACCTGAAACTTATACAATCTCAAGATTGCTGATACAGATCCATTATGTTCATAAAAATATATTACCTCAATGTGAATGATAATACCTTCTTCTTTATTCTCCTCGATAGCCTTGTCTTAGTTGTGTAAACTGATTTCTATAATGTATTCTCTATCCTTAAAATCCTTGTCTGATCTTTGATGTCTGTAGTATAGCGGCTACTTGATCATTTCTTGATCAACATACATTTCAAAATTTGACATCTATATATTTATATATCAAACAATCTGACCTAATTAGGGCTTAAAAATTACATCCTTACCCTAAGATCAATGGTGTAAAAATTTACCTTGATCATCTACACATAGGAGACATAAACAATTAATGTTGTAAATCCATAATTAATGTCCTCCTCGGTTGTGTAAACCATTCTCTAGGTCAGCTAAAATTTTTTTACATAGAATGATGTGGCATAAATGTTTTTTAGGTTGTCTCTATTCTACTTGGTTATTTTTGTCTCTTAGTTCTTGGTGTTGTCTGTGTGTTTCAGTTACACTGGTGTTTGGTTATGTTGTGTAGCTCGGTTTTGTTCACTGCTCGGTATAGTCTGTCTACTCTATAAGGACTGTGCTCGGTTAACTTTGGGCATGCTCAGTGCTCTTATTTAACTTTGTACTTTGATGATTAGACCAATTGTCTTGTTTGTGACTCTATTATTGACTGTTCATTATGTCTTCTTGATAACTAATGACAACTTAAAAGTGGAATTGTAGTAACATTCTCCCCCTTTGGAATTAATATCAAAAACTTATTACTATACATAATACTATACATAGTGACCCTCCCTTTGTACATAATCTTCCCCTTTGTATATAATCAATATATGTATATGAACTCAATCTAATTATAGTATATTCTTTTAACTATACATATATTTCCCCCTTTTTTGAAAATAATGACAAAATGAGTATAACTTATAGTTTGTCAAAATTATTGGGATGGGCATTCTTGAGTGTTTCCTATAATTTCTCCCATTCCTCCTTTAAATTCTTGAAGGTGAAAAGCTCTAAATTTATCTGAGCATGCATATCATATATGTTTCCTATCACTGACAATTCTGGGGTGGCAATGAGATTTTGTGCCAATGTCACTTATTTTTGCATCATGAAAAAATGTGGTAGTAACGTGGCCTGAAGCTCGGTTACTTGTTCTCTCAGTGTCTCTTCTTCTCTCTTCAAGTCTTTTCTCAACCGCTGGTATTGAAGTACCTTGTTGTAATGCATCTATAATGCATGTTGCTTGGTTAATAGAATTTGTGCACTCTCCTTAAGATCTTTATCTATTTTCTTGAGCTTTTAACTAATCTTGGTAGTGAGGTGATCTAGTGTGCATAAATATTGTAGAATTGTAATGAATTTAGATATAACAATTTCTAAACCACTTACAAATTCAGACAGAGTTACCTTATGTACTACCATTGCCTGGCTAATTTTCTCAGTAACTTCTGTAGACACCTAAAATTGACCAGGTGTATCTCAAGCATTCAAAATTGCAAATCTCAGCCAAATGCCTTAAAATCTCATTTCAATTCAAAACAAATGGACATTTATCAAAACAAAAGGACAAAAATTAAATCAAATTAAAAGATCAAATAATCATGAAATCAAATGATTTAATTCTAAGCCTAAAGGGATTAATCAAATTATGCAATTGATTTTAATCAATTCATTGTATAGTTCAAATCAAAAAGATCAAATCCAACCCATTCACCCTTCAATGGCTAAATTAATTAAATGATTGAGTTATTTAATCCCTAATATCTTTGAGACAACCAACCAACTTTCCCTCCATTTGAGAACACCTCAAAGCTTTTGACTTAACAAAACTTTGATCATGATCAACTCACTCTACCCCCTACCCTTGGGAAAATGCTATAAATACAAGTCATTTCCTTTGTCTTTGGGATCCAAGAATTTCAAGAGCAAAAGAATCCTTATTATAGGCATATGGAGAGAATTTGAGGGCTTTTAAGCACATTTCAGCATTTGCATAGCATTTAGTATATCATGTTTTAGGAGCATTTGTTGTTTTGAGCATTTTAAGCTAGATTTGAGCATTTGTTTATCATTCATTTCTCATTCTAGGATTGTCCTTGAGAGAGATTAAGCCTGAGAGCTCTCTTAACAAAGCTTAGATAGAGAACCATGAGATGATATGGATTTTTAGCTTCAATTCTAAGATTAAATTGTATTTTCTTTTCATAGTATTGTTGTTATTAGTCTTAATTTCATGAAGGTGTTAATCCTAAACACACAAATGGCACCCATCGTGGGGCTCTAAGCCTCATTGCTAACATTTTTATCATAAAAATTTGATGTGTTTTGCTTTGTACTTAGTGTTATTTTGTAGAAAATAGGAGAAGTGTCACTTATGCGATATTCAGAGCCGCCTACGAACAATAAAACACCACCTAAAGAGCTTGATTCATCTCCGTCTTTTGTTCTGCAGCTGCCTACTAGATAAAGTGTGCCGCCTGGTAGATAAAGCATGCCACCGGCTAGATAAAGTGTGCCACCTATGATTTTTCAACAACCGCTTACCAAAAACATTTGGCCACTTTTTACACTTTTTGTACCGCTTGCTAATTTTATTTAGCCGTCTGTGATTTTTCAAAAGTTGCCTATTAGGATTTAAAAGCCACGTAATGAGAGGAACCTCCTTACAGCAATATGGTGAGAATGCACGAAATAACAGAATATAGAGCAATAGCAGAATGCAAAAATGAATCTATTGATCGCGGGCCACTTCAAGGGGGTAACCTCCTTTGAGCAAGTTCAATACAATAAATTCATCCATGTCCAACAAAGGCCTCAACCTACTCTTATATACTAAGTACGATCTAGAAAAGTAATACTACCTATGCATGTGGGATAATAAAATATACTCACGGGACGACTTAAAAAGCATATGCGTCCAACAACACTACACTTAACAAAATAAACAGAAGGAACACACAAGTTCCTAACATCCCCTCTCCCTTAGAAAAAAGCTTTGTCCTCAAAGCTTAAGGTGTGGAAATTGTTTCTGAATCTGAAGAAGGGGTTCCCAGGTAGCATCCTCTGGTTGCATGCCATGCCACTGAATCAAGACCTCAGAGATGGAGCGAGAGCGAAGCTGACGAGTGCGCTGGTCAATGATTGCTGCCGGCTCTAGGATAATGGATCCTTCCTTATCCATTTCAGGGAGAGCAGTTTGTGCTCAGACATTGGTACCAAGAAATTTCTTTAGACAAGAAACATGAAATACTAGATGAATGCGGGAAGAAGGAGGAAGTTCCAGTTTATAAGCAACTGAACCAATCTTCTGCAGAACCTTATAAGGCCCATAAAATTTTGGGGCCAGCTTA
>MU224608.1:2077304-2094738 GCA_018584345.1 Thuja plicata | reverse complement strand
AGTTGAAAATACTTCAAGTAGGTATTTTAACATTTAAGAACACGCTCATTCAAAAAATATTAAAAATAACAAATCATGTCAGAAAAATAAAAAATTTATATTTAACACTAGAGGAGAGAGTCCTCTTCAAGAATATGTAATTTTTTTTTTTACTCATGTAGATTTGATAGGGAAAATTGAACGTGGACTAAAAATTGTTGATTTCAGGTAACACCGACTTTGGATAGTTATAACAGAAAAAATATATAACGAAATCCAATCTTTGTTTTTTTATGCATTAGATATACATGTCATCTAAAACATATTATGGAATCAAAGGGAAAAAATATTATTTGCATATAATTTTTTAACGTGGACTAGACCCTAGATTTTCAACATATTTCAGGAATAAAAAAATGGACTTAAAAAATTAAAAAACTATGTCAAATTTTTTTAAAAAAATTATAAGCCTAAACTTCATCAAATTTTACACATTTCATTAGTTTAAATCATCTTCAAATTCTAAACACAAATGCCACTTTTATGTTGTTAAAGTTAAAAAATTTGAATGTTGTCATCCTTTTCCTTTATAAAAGTGTGACACAGGTTTGTACTTTTACCCTCTAGGTGATCCTTTTTCTGCAAGGCCCTTACATGAACCCATCAAAGAAATATAACCAAGGATATCTTTCCCATTTGGCCATATAGATCCCGATCAGATCAATCATGTGAACAAGGACATGAACAAACAAGGAAATGTTGATCCTAACAACAAAGGATCCAACAACAATACCAATGGAGGAACGAACATGGATCCTAACAATCAAGGGATGAACAATACCAATAATGGGGGAAACATAGACCCTAATGATGAGGAGTTAACCAATGAAAAGGTTAATGAGGCTATGTAAATCCCTTTCTTTATGAAACTTATTGAAAAAGTGTTGGAAAAAGACAAGGAGAAGTACTTTCTAGACCTAGCACAAACGGGTCTCAAACTTCCACACGATTATGATGTCACTAAACTCAAACAAGAAGAAGTTGGGGCTAACCCCATTTATATCATGAACAAGCAATTCCAACTTTTTCCAGATGCAATTGGACACAAGAAAACAAAGTGGGTCTCCAAAACCCTTTTCTATTGAAGCTTTGTGTCCATTTCCATTTGATAAGTCTTTAATCATGATACCATTTCCAGAAAATGCTATTTATCCTAAATATGACAAATATGAAGGAGCATCTGATCCTCAAGATCACTTAAGGGAATTTTTTTCCCTAAGTCTAGAGTTCATGCATGACACAACTTACCTTATGAGGTTATTCCCTAGAATTTTGGGAGGTATGGCAATGGAGTGGTTCTCAAATGTACACTCCGACATTCAAACCATTGAGGAATTGGCCTCTAAGTTTGTAACTCACTATTCCTATAACATCAAAAATGAGGTTAAAATTCTTAATCTATGCAACACCAAACAAAGAGAAGGAGAGGGATTCCTACTTTTCCTACAATGATGGAGAGCGGTATTTGCTAGACACCCTCGAAGTGTACCCGAAAAGGAAAAGATGGATATTTTTGTGAACAGCTTGAATCATGAAATGAACTATCGATTAAGGCTGCAATGTCCTAGATCATTCCAAGACCTAATTGAGAATGGGGTGACAATAGAAGAGGTATTGATAAAAAGTGGAGAAAACAAGCTCTACAAAGATAACAAGAATAACAACAACAACAATACCTCCAACACCAATCAAAATCAAAATTTCAACAAAAACAACAGTCAATTTTAGACAAAGAATAAAAACAATAAAGGAGTGGTTAATGATGGAGTGGTGGAGGCTATCACTTTAAAGGCTATCCCTTTCAATCTAACTGAAAAATCAGCTCAAGCCAATAATGTGAATCAAGCACCCAAATTACCCTTCAACAACAACACTAATAACAACTGTGGGAATAATCAAGGGACCCCCAAGCCTAAACATTTATTTGCACCTACACCCAAAAGGACATTCACTAATTTGGGTGAACCATTGGAAAATGCATTAAGGACACTTATTGTGAATAAACCTATCGATCTACCAAAGGCTCAACGATATGAACCTCACATCAAGCCAAATTAGTGGAATGAGAACAACCATTGTGACTATCATCGAAATAGGGGACATAAGATCAATGATTTCTTGCATCTCAAACATGTGGTACAAGATCTCATAGAAAATGGTGTGATACAAGTGGATGGCCATAAAACTAATGAAGATCACACAACCTTTAAAACTCCTTTTTATAAGAATGAAAAAGGAGAATCTTCTAATTCCAACAATGGAGGAAACAATGCGAATAATGCAAGAGGCAGTCATAATGTTAACTTTGCTCATACCTATGAAAATACCATCAATGTTGTTGTGGTTAAAGACCAACCTATTCAAGGGTCCGCTAATTCCATCACAAGGGGAAAGACTCAAAGATTACCCTACAAGGGGGTACTCCTATTACTATTGGCCCTAAAACACCAACTATTTTGGCTAAACAAACACCACCCACAATAAAGCCTTATAGTTTGGTGGATCAATTACAAAAGACTCCAGCCCAAATATAAATTTTGGAGCTGTTGAAATTATCTCCTAATCACAAGGAGATCCTTAGAAAAAGCCTTGTGTGAGACTATGGTTCCTATAAACTTGGAGGAAGACAAATTTTAGAACATGGTAGGGCACCTCATAGCTCCTCATTGTCTTTCCTTTTCAGAGCAAGATGACATGTCTATCACACATCCTCAAAACTTACCCTTACATATAGAGGTATTAATCCAAAGACACAAGGTTAAGAGGATTCTCATAGATGGTGGAGAAAGTCTAAATATTTTCACTTTAAACCTTGTCAAGTCATTAGGGTTATCTGAGTCGTCCATTGATCCAAAAAAGCAAATCACTATTAAGGCTTATGATGAAGAGGAAAGATCTTCAAAGGGTATGATCATCCTACCAATTCAAGTGGGACCTATCAAAAAGGATACTATATGTCAGTTCCTTGACATGAAATTGACCTACAACATCTTACTAGGAAGGCCTTGCATACATGAAATGCAAGCGGTACCTTCTAGATATCACCAATGCATAAAATTTCCATACATGGGGGAGGAGATCACAATTGGAGGAGATTCAAACCCTTTCCAATATTGCAATGCTTTAAAGCCAAGTCATGAATTGTATATTCCTCATAATAGGGAAAGAGTTATCACTGATATTACCATGGAAGAAGCCAAAGAGGAAAAGTCAAAACCAACATCAAATGTCACATCCACTCCTAACTCTATTCAAACTAACTCAACTACATCGACTAAGGGAAAAGTAAATATGAGTTACGAGGGTTCAAATTCAAAGGATAATTCAGTTTAGACTTCAACATTAAGATTGGAAACTTATAAACCCATGAAGGAGGAGAGAGAACAAACTAAGAAAGATCACTATGAAAAGATGAGTGACCTAATGAATCAATTCAAGAAATAATGCAAAATTAACTCAAAAGAAGTAGGGGAATATTCTGTTTCCCTCTTTCATTTACCTACATCTCCAAGGACACATGGGAAGCCATCCAAAGATAATCAACCTCATAAATACAATTCCTATTTTGTGAGGGAATGTGACAAACAAGAAATGGACAAAGAAGATAATGAGGTGATAAGTAGGAGATATTTTTCCACAGCAAGTCAAATTGTGATATTTCTATCAGGATTCAACTGTGTAGTTTTTGAGTCAAAATCATTGACCCATAATTCATGAGTAGTGGTTCACATGAACCCATCTCTCATGAGAATGAATGGAACACTTAGGATCCAATGAGTGCTAAGTGTTCCATTCATTCTCATGAGAGATGGGTTCATGTGAACCACTACTCATGAATTATGGGTCAATGAGTTTGACTCAAAAACTACACAGTTGAATCCTGATAGCAATATCAAAAGATAATGAGGTATTACAATGGCTCTATAAAGAGGATGATAATTCAGGTAATTCTAATGAAAGGGTGCAACATATCAATATCCAAACTGATCAATATGGAAAAGGATTTGATATCATGAAGAAAATGGGGTATAAGGGAAGAGGACCTTTATGATTTTAACATAGAGTGTTTTTAGAACCTATTGAACCAGTTTGGAGAGCTAAAGAAGAGAAAGCTGGCATAGGTTTTCAACATAAAGGAGAAAGCTCAAGTCCCATGCATGATTTTTGTGCACATATCCATATGGTAGGTTTTGAAAGTGAAGATGATTCTAGTGATTATGATTGGGATTCCTTGTCTGAAGACTCTTGTCATGACATATAAGTTGATACCATTCACACTTATGCAACTCCTCCTAAAGTTGAGCATCAAGAACATGCGGCTCAAAGTTTGAATTCAACTCAAACATCAAGTGAACCTCAACAAGTCAATGTAGAACAAGCACCTCTTTTCACTCAATGGGTAGGTGAACCTTGGGTACCTTTGTGGGTGGGATATTCTAACCTAGTGTTTAATCCACATTCTTTCTTTCTCATAGAAATCTTAGAGGACTCTAATGAAGAGGATTTTGATCCTTCTTCCTTGGACCATCTTGAAGAGGCACATGTCATAGACCATGATGATACAATGTATGAACCATCAAATGAAGTCATTTCCTTAGATCCTTCAAATGAAATCTCATCCAATGAATCTTTTTCCTTAATACATCCCAAACTTATCAATTGGGATCTTTCCGAGCCGAACGACTTACTCTACTTCCCAAATGACAATGCAATGGCCCTATACCTCAATGCGGTTGAACCCAATTCTTCCACCAATGAATTTACTCTGGACATGATGATAGGGGCAGGTGGTCAACCTCTCAATCCAAAAAATGAAGAGAAAATATACAAAAAAATGGGAAGGTCTAGTGGTGAAAACTAGCATGTGGCAGTGCTAGACCCAAAAAAAGTAAAAATAAAGGATATTTCCGAAGGTGAAAACCCAACTGTGGCACCTAAAGGAGAGAGGTTGGACACCTTACCAGCTCATTAAGATGAAATATCACCTATACTTATTGAACCCATAGAAAAGGTTAACATTGGAACAAAAAAGGATCCTAAATTCATTCAGTTAGCAGCATCTTTGAGTCCCTTGGAGAGGGAAGAATCATTACATTATTTCAAGCAAAAAAAATCAAATTTGCATGGTCATATGGTGATATGCCCAAATTAGATCCAAGTTTCATAATGCATCGCTTAAATGTGACACCAAGGGTTAAGCCCGTAAAGCAGAAGTTGAGAAAAATGCATCCACATGTAGCCCTTTTAGTCAAAGCTAAATTGGAGAAATTGCTTAAGGCGGGATTTATAAGAGTAATAGCATACGCCAAATGGATCTCCAACATTGTACAAGTTACCAAACATGATAAAACCATAATATTTTGCACATATTTTAGAGATTTAAACCTTGCTTGTCCAAAAGATGACTTTCCATTACCTAGCATTGATGCTATTGTTGATCTCACTGCAGGTCATTCTATGTTTTCACTTATGGACGGATTTAGTGGGTATAATCAAATTTGCATAGCACTCAAGGATCAAGAGAAGACAACCTTTACATGCCCATGGCGTACCTTTTGTTTGAATGTAATGCCCTTCAATCTCAAAAATGTCAGAGCCACTTATCAAAGAGCCATGATACCATTTTCCATGACATGATGCACACATTTATGGAAGATTATGTGGATGACATCCTAGCTAAATCACATAAAATAAAATACCATTTATCCATACTTGACAAGATTTTTACAAGGTTAGAACAATTCAAGGTGAGACTTAACCCAAAGAAATGTGCTTTTGGGGTACAATCTGGAAAACTCCTAGGGTACATTGTTTCAGCAAAAGACATTGAAGTAGATCCTGAAAAGGTACAATAAATAATGGACATCAAAATTCCAAACAACATTAGTCAAATGAGGCCACTTCAAGGAAGGCTTCAATCTATAAGAAGGTTCATTTCTCAATTTGTGGAAAAATGCCATTCTTTCACCAGACTACTACATAAAGATACCATCTTCACATGGGATGAAGAGTGTGATAAAGCCTTCACATTATTGAAAACATACTTGATGAATCCACCTATCTTGATGTCACCAATTCAAGGAAAACCTTTGTTACTCTATATTTCAGCAACGGAAAGATCTTTAGGAGTCTTATTGGCACAAGAGGATGATGAAGGAAAAGAAAGAGTTATCTACTATTTGAGTAGAACCTTGATCAAATATGAGTTAAATTATAGCTTCATGGAAAGGGCTTACCTAGCAGTGGTATTTGCCTCTCAAAAGTTAAGACATTATATATTGTTGCATAAGGTGAAGCTCATAGCCAAAATCGATCCCTTAAAATACTTGCTTAGAAAAACAGCTTTAACTGGAAGGATTGCAAAGCGGGTCATGGTACTTAGTTAATTCAACATTGAATATGTTGATAGGAAAGAAATCAAAATTCAAGTTATAGACGATCAATTAGCTGAATATCCTCAAGAATCTACACATCCTATGCAAGTGAAATTCCTGGATTCTAAAATAATGAATGTCAAAGCTAAGACATGGACTCTATACTTTGATGGATCTTATACCCAAAATGGTAGTGGATCAGGCATTCTTTTGATTACACCATAGGGTTACACAATCCCAAAATCTTACAAGTTATTGTTCCCTTTCACCAATAACATAGCACAGTATGAGGCTTTGGTCATAGGAATCAAGATGGCCTTGGAATGGAATGTCATAGAATTACAAGTCTATGGGGACCCTCAATTAGTCATTAATCAAGTTAATGATGAATATAATACTAAGGATGAAAAATTGATGCCTTACAAAAAATTGGTGGATAATTGGAAAAAGTACTTTACTTTGATTACTTTTGAACAAATTCCAAGAGACAAGAATAGAGCAGCAGATGCAATGGCTACTGTGGCAACTTTACTTCAGTTGCCCAATCAAAATGAAAAGTATGAGTTCTTGGTGGAAGAATTGGTTAAACCAACATTTGACCTACCTAATACCCAAATTATTTCCCTTTAAATGGACATGACTCACCATGGTATGGACCCATCTATGCCTACCTCAAAAATCAAACCCTACCTATTGACCAAACCTATGCTCAAAAGTGAAATTTCATAAGACAAGTAGCCCGTTATACTATCCTTTCTAACACATTGTATCGTAAAGGTCTTGATGGAATGCTCCTTAGATGTCTAGAGGAAGATGAATCAAAATTAGCTTTAAATGATGTCCATGAGGGGATTTGTGGGTCACATTTAAATGGTTTGAACCTAGCTAAGAAACTCTTACATATGGGGTACTTTGGGAAAACCTTAGAAAGAGACGCTCGTCAATATGTCAAAGTTTGTGCAAAATGTCAATACCATGGAGACTTGATTCATTCACCAGCACAATAATTACACCCTTTTATCACACCATCGCCATTCTATCAATGGGACTTTGATTTAATTGGCATGATTTATCCACCTTCTTCAAATAGACACAAGTATATAATCACAGCAACCGAGTACTTCACTAAATGGGTTGAGGCTGTCCCTTTATCAACTACCAAAGGGAAACAAATTTCCATGTTTATCCTAAATCATATCATTTGCAGATATGGCATTCCTCATGCCATCATCATGGATAATGGAAAATAGTTTAAGAACAAATATGTTGATGAACTTTGTGACACATTCTATATTACACATCACTCTTCATCCATTTACTATCCCCAAGGTAATGGAAAAGCATAAGCTACCAATAAGAACATCCTTAAAATCCTTAAGAGATCCATTGGAAAACCAGGAAAGGATTGGCACCTTCAAATCAATCCAGCATTGTGGGCCTATAGGACTAGTATTCAAACCCTGATAGGAGCTCCACCTTTTTCATTGGTTTATGGTGTCAAAGTTATTCTACCTTTAGAAGTCAAAATAGCAGCCCTCAGAGTCTCATTACATGGATTAATAACAGATGAGGATTATAGAGTTGCCTGCGTTCAACAATTGGAATTGTTGGAGGAACATCAAACTCAAGCCTATGACCATTTGAAAGTGTATCAGAATTGAATTTGCAAAAACTATAACAAGCATATCAGGCCAAGAACCTTTCAAATAGGGGATCTAGTATTGAGAGAAAATCCAAAAAATCATGCTGATAGAGAAAAGAAAGGAAAGTGGGAAGAAAATTGGCTTGGTCCTTTTGTCATTATTTCTTCATTTGGAATGGGGACGTACAAACTAGCCGATTGTGATGGTGATGAATTGCTAGAACCTATCAATAGCATTAATCTTAAGAGGTTCCAAACCTAATTCAGATGAAAGAGTATCAACAGAAAGATTATCAATTGAGAGCATCAGATGAGTCAAGCATCACCTTTGTACATGAGATAATCAAAAAATACCAAAAAAATGAGAAAAGATGAAAATACAAAAAAAATCAAGAAGTTCAAAAGCCAAAAACATTTGAAAAAGAGAAAAAAGTGCCTTGGTGATAACCTAGCAATAGGCACCTTGGTAGAAAAAAAAAAGAAAAAAAGGAGAAAAAGAGCAATAATCCCAAGAGGTGAAAACTTGGAAATAGGCGCCTTTTGTCCCTCAGGTGTTTCCTAGTTACACTTGTACATATTGAATTTCATCATCGCACTTGTCCATATCCTCATTACATCTGTCATTTGTGCATCATTGTAATAAAGTCTTAGAGCTGCATTTGTGTTGCATTATAGGTTTAGTTGCCCTAAGTTTCACATTAACCACCTTTACCACTTGGGGGCACACATCATAGATTTTTGATACCTACCAGATTCAATAGTGCAACATCTTGGTCACACATCAGAAGCAGATTTTTAGATTTAGGAGAGACATTTTGGAACCTTTGATGGATATCATTGTTCAAACCTAAATAGTTTGATCGCATAACATGATACTTGAGTTTCGTTGACTTATTTTATCAGGATTAAAAAATTGACACACCCTAAATGATCAAACTGTCTGGAATTCTTATTTGAAAATCTTGATACATTTCACAAACACTTGGAAATTTTTTATGAGTTCTTCATTCACCCTTTTTTGAGTCATGTTCTTTTTAGCTACTCAATGATGTTTTGACTAGTTTGGTGATGATAAAGACATGATTTTTTCTTAAGCTTATGAGTGACTGTTTTGAGGAAGATTCTTTGACTTATGTGAATTAGTCTTAGGACATGGTCATCCAAAAATCATCGAGGACATTCATATGGGATGGAGGGTTAACCTTTATTTGTTTATGCAAACGGATACCTTGGCTATTTAGATTTTACATATCTTAAATACCAACATCCACTTGCAACATTGAATCCGATTAAACCGGTATTCATACTCCCATAGTTGGTCATTCAACTAGTGAGGGTTGTACTTGGTTTCGTAGAAGGAGTTACCACATGAGGGAAAGTCATATTCATATTCTTATGGTTGCAGTGGCACCAGTAAGGATTGTATCAACTCCTAGTTCCACAATGCTCTATGATGAAAATATATCTTAGTTTTCATTTCTTTCACAAACTTCAAGAACAATTAGTTGCATTGCATCTTCATGTTAGATTAAATTGCATCTTCATGTTAGATTAATTGCATTCTCCAAGTTAGTTTTGAAATGGATTGCCTTTCTAGCAATTTTCCAAGTTCAAGGGGGGATATAAGTTGATAACACTTCATCAAATTTAATGGTTTCAAGTCATCAATATGAGATTTTCCTTTGCATTCATAATCATTAATCATTATTCATTACATATTCATGTGAAGAGAAAAGAAAAGAAAAAGAAACATTAATCATTATTCATTTATCCATATCATCATTTAGAATTGCACATCATAACTTAAATTGCATACATCCAAAATCAAAAGGATAGTTGCATTTCATTTATCATAGCACTAAGTATTACGTCCATATAATTGCATTGCATAATCCATACATGATCAAATCAGAAAAGCATATAGAAATAAGTTGCATTAACATAATTTGCATCCATTTATCTATGTCCTACTCTAAGACATTGCATCCATAGCATAATAGAAATAAATGCATCATAGAAACATGTAGATATGCATAAAAGGGAATCTCATAACATCATCAAAGGAGGAATCAAAGATCATCATAGATAACTATCCATCATCAACATCTATAACATAAATCAGTACATCAAAGGTACATCAAAAAAATGGTCCATACATCAAATTCCTGATCAAAAATATATATGATACATCATCAATGCTATATCCAAATATCATGGATCCCAATCTGTCTCATGACCTAGCAGGGGCACCTGATCCATCTCCAGCTATACCTATGCCTGAACCCCCTACACCATCAAGATCCCTTTCACCTGCTCTATCCTATGTACTAGGAGGTAACTGACTCATGCTCGCACTAGTAGGTAACTGAGCCAGAGCAGTCAGAAATTGCTACAACATAGTAGAAACCTGATCCAATCGAGCTTTAACCGCAGTCATCCCTACCTATAAACCCCAAACATCTTGCACTAAACCATCCGTAATGGGAGGAACTAGAGGTGCCTATGATGCTTGTGGTGCTAATGGTACCTTTGGTATCACTAGTGCTGTGTTGCTTTGTGGATCTACCTGTGGAATCTGTCCATGCCTTGGAACCTGTCTGGCCACTTAGACATGTCTGTGTCTATGTCATGCCCAATCTGCACCAACTACCAAAGGAGCCTGATGCTGAGGTACCTATACCCATGCTAGTCTCTGCCTAGGCTGCCTAAATCTACCACCTTAGCCTCTAACATGTCCACCTCTCATCCGAGGTCCTGCGACTCTTTATACCCAAGGAGCCCTAAGTGCCCTCTGAACCCTGCATCTATGAGGTCTCCCGCCATCATCCCCATCATCAACATCATCTCCATCATCATCTAAGAGCTCATCCACATCGGGAATAGGCTTTGCTGGATCAATGTATCAAACAAAATGATGTCGCAGGAACCACTCGCAATACTCAACTGACATCCCCGCATCTGCCACCTATGTCATCATATCCCAAATGACATACCCTAGCTAATCAATCTGCAAATAGGCCAACTGATAGTCTACCTATGCTCCCCACATCAATCTCTCAGCCTGTACCCTAGCATAGAGTGCCATACCCTGTGGCATGTCCTAAACTTGGCCAAACTGATAGAGTACTCTCCCAAAGCAAAATCTCTCAATAACTAATGGTGATCGGCCTATCATCCATCAAGGTGAAAACATATATGGAAGCTCATCATCATCCTTCCACCACCTCTCACACTAAAGATATGGCCTCCATACTACCTTATCTATGTCATCAATGGTACGTCTCCAAAAATCAACCTTGCCTAGATGATGCTAGACAACCATGCCATCATATAGAAATGCATACGGATATCCAAAGACCTGCACTCATGCTGAAACTAGCCTTGTAATAGGGAGATGCTCCCAGGTCCACAATTGTAATATCACTGCACCTGCAGAAAGAGCTGCACTACACAAATAAACAACCTCGTGAAGATCATGATATAACTGTGCTAAAACACACGAGCCCCAATCCAATCTTCACGGATGTGCAATCAAGTCCTCCAATATCAAGCACCATCTGACTGTGAAACTATGACCTCTCCTATCTGGCTGATGTAATCCACCAATCACAGCTCCTAACAATGCTGGTAAAGTAGGAAACGAGGCAAACTGTACCCAAGTAATGCAATCATCATCAATGGTGTTATCTCCAAACACCCATTTGCATACACTGCTATCATAAACTGAATCATAATACACTTGCTCTCCATGAGTCAGGATCCTTAATAATCTGTAAACATCCTTGGGTGTGATAGTCATCTCGTTGAGGGGTAAATGAAATGTATTATGGTCAAAGTGCCATCACTCTTCCATAGCCATCAAAAGACCTTGGTTCAACTGAAACCGAGGGAGATCTAAAAGAAAACTGAGACCACATGTCTCAATAGTACGCCGCTTAAGAGGCGTAATCTCATCTACTAAATCAAAAATCTAGGATGCTACACCCCGTACCCACAACTTGTGGTAATATTCCTACATTTTTAAACAAAGTGAATCATGTTAGTATTTCTCTTGGTGAACCATTCTACGTCAATCAAAACACATTAAATCTATATTTTCTCTAACTTGAGCGTATCAAATTATTGCTCCTAACCTCTATATCGTGAGACACAAGGACAATTCGTAATCATTTTTAATCATATCTGATTGATCTATCAAACATTCATCACTATGAATTTTCTAATATCCTAAACACTATGTGACAATCTGGACGAAAATTTTATAGCTTCGAATCTAATTAAGTTATCTGGACAGTCAATCAAAAAGACTTCATCTATTTTCTATCTCAATTTTCAAACTTCATGGTAGGCGGCACTTAACCAAGTGTACGTGGATTTTCAAGCGCCACGACATTTAATTCATTAAACATGACACTTTACTATTTGGAGGCGGTGCTTAGCTAACTAGGTGGCCTTTTAAAGGCCTATGCATCTTTTTACAAATCGCATCTTTTTACAAATCATATGTGGCCTTTAAAAACTAGGGTTTTTCAGGTGGCTCATTACTATTTGGGTTACATTTTTTCCCTAAATCCTACATGGCTAAGGATTGCTCCTATGCATATTTTTAATGCGTGGAGGCAGATTTTCTATGCCCTATGAGGCACTTTATCTATCCTACATAGAATTTCACTATATTTTATCAAGAAAGCATCAAAAACATGTATTAAATGCTATTTAAAGAGAAATAAATGTACTAAGGGAGTTCAAACCACTCACCAGAGGCCCATAGTCAGGAGGTCTCTAATATTTGTACGCTCACTCGAACCTATGCTCTCGAATGGGGACCACCATCATTGTCAATTTTCAGAGGCTCAGAGCAAAATCTCAATAGTAAAAAGTGAAAATGAATAGTGAATTTAGTTTTTCAACGTATTTAAGTTATTTTAACCTATTTTGTGAGATTTTTGACCCAATCAAACCAAATTTGCATATTCTGCACACTAGGGCATTTGTTCGACATCTTTCAACATCATTGTTTATCAGAAATGTAATCATCTTGGATATATTCAATCAGCATTGTTCTTCAAAAATTTCACACCTATGTTCAATATGATTTCATTTCTGCAGGGGCATCATTATATCATCCAACTAGGATTCTGCATCTATTTTATATCAAATCTGGGGCATTAAAAATTCAAACTTTATGAGTGAGGCATCAAATCAAACTATATCAATCAGAGTTTCATATCAGAGTTTCATATCATGGTATCATATCAGGATTTCATATCAGAGCATCATATCAGGGTTTCATATCAGGGTTTCATATCAAGGTTTTCATATCAGGATTTCATATCAGTCAATCAGCTCATCAACATCGAATCAATGATCATGATAATCAAGCTTTCTTTGAATCAATGCACTTTGTACATCAATTCAAAGAGGGGAATTTGTAGACACCTAAAATTGACCAGCTGTATCTCAAGCATTCAAAATTCCAAATCTCAGCCAAATGACATAAAATCTCATCTCAATGGAAAACAAATGGATCAAATCAAATGGACATTTATCGAAACAAAAGGACAAAATTCAAATCAAATTAAAAGATCAAATAATCATGAAATAAAATAATTTAATTCCAATCCTAAAGGGATTAGTCAAATTATGCAATTGATTTTAATCAATTCATTGTATAGTTCAAATCAAAAAGATCAAATCCAACCCATTCACGCTTCCATGGCTAAATTAATTAAATGATTGAGTTATTTAATCCCTAATATCTTTGAGACAACCAACCAACTTTCCCTCCATTTGAGAACACCTTAAAGATTTTGACTTAACAAAATTTTGATCATGATCAACTCACTCTACCCCCTACCCTTGGGAAAATGCTATAAATACAAGCCATTTCCTTTTTGTTTGGGATCCAAGAATTTCAAGAGAAAAATCATCCTTATTACAGGCAAAAGGAGAGCATTTGAGGGCTTTTGATCACATTTAAACATTTGCATAGCATTTAGTATATCATGTTTTAGGAGCATTTGTTGTTTTCTAACATATCTTGGAGCATTTTGAGCATTTTAAGCTAGATTTGAGCATTTGTTAATCATCCATTTCTCATTCTAGGATTGTCCTTGAGAGAGATTAAGCCTGAGAGCTCTCTTAACAAAGCTTAGATAGAGAACCATGAGATGATATAGATTTTTAGCTTCAATTCTTAGATTAAATAATATTTTATTTCCTTAGAATTGTTGTTATTAGTCTTAATTTCATGAAGGTGTTAATCCTACACACACAACTTCATATTGGATCTTCTTTTCTTCTCTTTCTTCCAATTTTTTCTCAACATCAATGTCAGGATTCTTAATCACCTCGATGAGCATTTCAAGTTGGTCAAGTATGGGGCCTCATTTGCCAATGTTTACATCTGGTATAACTTGCACTTGTGCACTCTTTAATTCTCGTCTTAGCTTGTCTTGTGCTACTTTTCTGGTGCAAATTCCACCATATTTCTTCAATGTTTCTAGGTCAAGTGTCCATGGATCCCAGTCAAGAATCTCTATGATTTCATATAAAGTTATTGCATCCTTGGTTCCTTTCTTCTTCTTCTTTTCCTTGCCTAGAACACTCGATAAAGGTGATAGAGTTAATGTTAACTAAGCCTTTTTCTTTGTTTCTAACATTGCTTTCTTGATATTCAGTGTGATAACTTGGCGTGGTGCCTTGGTAGCTGACCTTGTGTCTGTAGTAGATCTATCTAATATTTTAATAGGATTCTTTGTGTTACCTTCCCCATTCTCTTTTGCAGCATTAGTGGTATTTTTAGGTTAATCTCCTTGTGTTGTTCCACCACTATGCTCAGTCTCTTTACTGTGATCTTCACCCTTGTCCTCATTTGTATCTATTATTTATTCAGGTGGATTTTGTTATGCTTCAGTCTCAATTTCAATTGCTTTGAAAAAAATGGGTAACTGGCCAAGTACATCTGCTCAGGTGACCTATGATGTGTTTTTTTCATCTATAGTCTCACTTGCTCTGATTGACTCATCTTCCTTGGCCTTATGGTTCAGAAGCACACCTAGGCTAACCTCCATAGTTGTAATGTTTTGTCTTTTACTTGACATTGGCCAAGTAAAGATAGTGTGTTTAATTAGACCTTAGAAGGTCATTGCATTGTGGACTAGGTGAGTTAGTCATTAGGACTAAGGTCACCAAAATAGTCATTGTTAGTATCTTTTTTATTTTTCTTAGGCTTAGAAGCTTAGTGATGGATTTGAGCTTTGAATGTGTCCTAAACACATAAATTTTGTCATACAGATTCTTTGAGGCCATTAATGAAGTTGGTTCCTTTAAATATAGAGGATAGAGGCCCTAAAACTAAGGAATATGACATAATGGAAAAGATGCCAAAAGTTGTTACAATCTTGTCATGACAACATTCGCAATTATTGTAAATGTTGCATGCAACTCGGTTACTTTGGATCCCCCTAGAAAATAGGAGTGGAAAATCAACCAATAGGCCCCACAAACATGGAATAAGGCATCTAATGTATGGAGGCTCAAATATAGAGGAGACAATTTTTTATTGTAACAAGTTTGGAATACTGAATATAGCTTTGAAACTCAGATTTTGTGAGGAACCCTATCATGCCCAAAAGTTGGAAAAAAACACCTGAACAAATTTTTTTGAAAATGCACTAAAAAGGATAACAGAACTACCACATGGGTACATGTGCACGCAAAATGGTGCAAGGGGATAAAAGAAATCAGAAAGGTTACAAGGGGAGGGATAACCTTCAGAGCTATCCTAAAGGGTGCCTTAAGCTCTAAACTTGAATGGCACACAAACTGAGAAGTTGACCAAAAGTCAAACAAAGTTGACTAAAAGTCAACTATACTCTAAAAGGTGTGAAAGGTAAAAACTAGGATCTGCCAAACCCTAAGGGAGACCCATACACGCAAATTGAGATAGTTGACCCAAAAGTCAACTAGTGTTGACCAAAAAGTCAACCATCACCGATTGGCGTGAAATTGAAACCTAAAGGTCTACAGCGTAACAGGAACACTTGGTACAAAAATTAAGCTAAACGGAGGGGGATTTGACCATGGTTGACCAAAAGTCAACTATGCACAACACCGGTCAAAGGTAGCAATAATACCCTTAAGAGATGTTTATCGCGAAGATAAGGGGATTGTTATGACCCCCTAAACGATAAACTGTTATCTGGGTAATAAAATCAAAAGAAAAGTTTAATAAAATATTTATGATAAAACAATATATTTAGAGTCTTTTAATATATACTTCTCATGAGTATAATCAAATAAAAAAAAAAGATTTAAATATATAATCTCATTTAAACTACACTAAACCTATTTATTTATTTAATCTACAAATCATTTACTTCTAATAATAAGGTAAAACAAATTTATTTACATCTTTAATTAAGTTAAATATGAACATAACCTTTTTAAGTTTTAATCTAGTAACAACTTAAATCAAATTACATTTTAAATAAATGCAAGTTTATAAAAAAAAAATCAAATATAAAATCATATCTATGCTATCAATTTAAATATAATCTACAATAAACTTTAAATTAAATCCTAATAGCAATAATAATCCTTTCATTAATAATGACAATCTAAATTTAAATATATTCCTATAAACCAAATCAAATCTTATTCTAAAACTTAAACTAAAATAAAATAACTAAACCTAAAATCCTTATAGCGAAATGGTGAGGCGACGGATAGTTGCTACTGCCGCAGGGCAGAGGGTTTTGCATCTCGGGCGGCGGCAATGAATAGGCAGCGGCAAAAACGTTGATGGCGGAGGTTTTTACACAACCCACGGGTGGCAAAAGAAAGGAAAGGCGGGGGAGCGGGGGTCGGTACGACATGGTACCACCGCCCCGCTATGTATACACAATGGGTGGGGTGTGTTGGCTGCGACCGACACCCCACCCGCTACTGTGTTTACACAGTAGTCGGGTCTCCACGCGTGGCTCGAGCCGCTGGGTTGGGGATGGGCTTTGGCCCTCCCCACCCAAAACCCGAAACAAATTTTTTTTTTGTTTATTAATTCTTTATTACTTCAAACAACATTTTAAAAAAAAAACATTATTTAGATAAATACAATAATATGATTAAAAAAAAAACATAGTAAACTTAATAAATATATTTCTTTTTTTTTAATGACTGGTGAAATATGGGACTGTATTTCCCAAAATAGGGAGTACATCCCATTTTCTAATTTTAAATTTTAATATTCCGATAGGTTCTATATTTTCTTCTCCACATCTTGGTGGAAAGAAATGTTAAATTCAAATTTTTTTTTTTTTAAATCTACAATAATTTTCTAAGTGTAATTTTTTTTTTTTTTTAAATACACTTTACTCTC
>MU224608.1:2044177-2077195 GCA_018584345.1 Thuja plicata | reverse complement strand
ATATATATATATATATATATATATATATATATATATTAAGAGAGGAAATAATGTGATTCTAAGTAAACAACATTATAATGAACATTCAGATTCTAAGCTACTCAACAAGAAAGGAGTAAAGAGTTTATTCAATAATAACGATTATATGGTTTTGAGATTTATCTCTTCCTCCGTAAGCAATTTAAAACAACATACATAGAATACTTTTCAATAACCACTTTTCTCAATTCAAATACAATAATGATAATAAAATTTTAAAAAAAACAATAATAGGCTTCATATTCCCTTGTAAGTCCTTATAAAAAATTTGCAATAATAAAAACTTTAAACAATATAGGTTAAAAATTCATAGGATTCCATCTTCAAATGCTCTAAAATCCTTTCAATATATAAGGTTTACAAATGATCATTTTATATTTGTTCACATCTCTTATTTTAAGGGAAATCTTGTAAGCTCCTCCATCTAGTTGAACCTGATAAAAGAGGGCTAACCATGGATGCTCACCACCCAACCTATGCCTTTACAAGGCCACCCCCGAGCTTGGGGATCCAAACTAGAATGAGATACAAACAGACAAACATAACAGGTAGACAAGCAAACAAAAAGATAACATACTCCAGAAAGCTTCCCAACACAAGGATGAACAAATGGATAGGTCTCCAATAGACCTTTCAGAATGGGGGTAGTGGTAGACCTCACTGTAGGAGAAAGCCAAGAATAAATATAGAACACCAAGCCTCACATGGACTTGAATAGGACCATCTTCACAAGATGTAGTCCTAAATAACCTCCTTATGCCTCCTAGGTACCCTCAGGCCCTATTCTGGCATCATGGGTATCATGTTACCCCAAGTTTTTCTCTCCACACATGGGAGACTCTACACTAATAGGAATCATTTCCATCTACCCCTCCAAGGCTAATCTACCCTCCCAAGGGTGAGTGTACCATGAAGACCCTTTCATAATAAATCACAAAATAAAGACATTGAGAAACAAACACTTAAATTTTAAAACTGAAAATAAAGCTTCAAAACACATAGGAATCCATTAATGAAGTCCTTGAGCTCAAGAACACATAAGAAAAAAATTTAACTTTACTTTGAAGAGATCCAACCTTAATCCAAAGCTAAGGTGAGAAGAGGAATAGTGTTGAGTTATCCTTCCTAAGCTCCTTCTCCAAAGGCTCCTTCAAACTGAATTTTGTCTCTAAGGGTAGAGAGTGGGTGAACACTCAACTCATCCTGAATCCTTCCTCAAATAGGAAAACCTCCAATATGAGCAAGGCTTACCAAGGGTGGGGTAACTCTAACCAATCCTAAACTAATCCACTTTCTAACTCTCCAAGGGTGAAGTCAAATGAAACTTGGGTAGAAGAGAGAGTGAGGTTAACTAAAGTCACACTCATCTTCCAAATTCGCTCAAAACTGAAAATGACACTTAAAGGGAGAAAAAAATGAGTTTAGAGGCTCATTAATGACAGAAAATGACCCCTAACCCATAGGGTACCAAGTTGGGTGACTAAAACTGACCCCGGTTACCCCCTAGGAGTCTAAAAGACCTTCTAAAACTCACCCTGAAGTTAACCTACGGATTTCTAAGTCAAAGGACTTCTAGAAACTTCTAACCCTAGGGTAAGATTGGGTACTATTCCTAAATGACCTTAGTTAACCCTTAACTAACCTTGGTTCCCCTTTACTAGCCATGTCAATAATTAAATTACAACAATTGCCAAAATTGGCACATTAAATTAAAACAAATGACATGACTTATTCACATAAACACTTACTAATTTAATGACACACATGCAAACCATGTTCATGAAATAAACACATAACAACAAGTTCCATGTCTCTTTATATAGACAGGACCTTGGAAAGCATGGGTATTTACATAGGTTCCAGTACTAGTTCCCCGATATAGATCCATGGTCAACTTTTTCTACACACTCAATGCACACATTAGTAGATCTTAAACGACATGATATGAAACATAACATGACATCAATGATATACATACATATAAACCATATTTTTATTAGAACTGAAATAACCTAGCATTGGTTTCCTAAACCAAATTCATCATGTAACATTCATACATTTTAAATCCATATAAGACATCAACATAAACTAAAACTGAATCGGAACATAAAGCATCTCAAAATTACCGTGATTACAAAATCAGGTGCTGAATATATAACATAGGATTTCACTGATCCTCTAATGTATAAAAAGTCTATGATAGTCAAAGTATGTCAAAGCATAAACTACTGAAAGCATGAGAAAAAAATCGTAAAACTATAACAGTCTAATGTAGGTCTCACAAACTTGAGCTTTTCAGTGTGACAATGCTATCATATGGATTGAATGCTTTGATTTAGTGATTATTTTTTGTTCGTGGGATAATTCTAAGACTTTTCCATTCAGTAAGTAAGATGATAAGAGTAATTCTAAGGTCTTAAATAAATTGTTTGCAGTTTAGGGAGTTCACTGGTTCTGTCCTAACCGGTTTGTCATTTCATGGCTCTCCCATGAAATCTAACCATGGGATATTCCTAAGGCTAGGTGGATATTTTAGGGAATTCATTGGTCTATACATATGTAGAGGTAGGAGTTTTATGGAGTCGATTTGCTATTTTTAGTATGAAGCCCTAGGTGAGCTGACAGTGCCCGGCTAGAGATTTGGAGATGAAGAATTGAGAATTATATGCAGGGAAGGAGGTACAGTATGGGAAAAGTGTGGTACTAAGTGGGATATGACCTAATATTACTCTTTTCATAGATTTGTGAACTCACCAATCCATTTGGTCAAGTTTTGAGTGAGAAACTAGTAAGGTCCTACTAATTAGGCCTATTAGCCCTATTGGTCCTAGATAATAGGAACCCTATGTATGGAGGGATTAGGAGACTAAAACTTTCAAAATCCTTTGTAAAATCTAAAAGGGTATATGAATGTGGGTTTATTTTTTCAAGTCCTTTGGAAAGTTTTTGAAATAATTGGGAAAAGGTCTCTGAAAAAGGCTACAAGGAATTAGGCCTAATCAGGCTTCTTGGGGTCTACAGCTTGAACTCGACTGAAAAGGGCTAAGAGATCCTTCAAAATGGAGTAAAATGGAAACATATGGAAGGTTTCCAACATGTTTAGTATCCCTGCAATGATAGATATTTCTAGTGTGGAGTTGGCACTTAGATCCTTCTAAGTGTAGGAGAAGAAGTGAAGAATCTACATGGTGTTAGTCTATCAAGGTGAAGCACAAAGTGTTGGGCTCTTGGAGAGGAGCTAGAGAAGGCCTTAGTTAATCATCTAAGCCTTTTGGAAGATCCTAGTGAAGATTAGGATTCTAATAGAGAAATGCTAGGTCTCTTGGTAGATGTACAAGCAAGCCTTGGAACTCATACATCATATTGGTATCAGAGCTTGATTAAGGTCAAGCTTGTGGTAGATGTTTCAACCTACAGAATCAGTGGGAGAGAATACACCAGTGGGATCAGTAGAAGATAAAACCATGGTGACTAATGCTTAGTTAGCCAAAAAGGTAGAAGAACAAGAAGAAGATAAAAAGTTTCTAAGAGAAAGATTCTCTCAAATGAAGCAACTTTTGGATGAAGTCCAAGACAAAGCTAATAAAGTGAAGGATAAGTTAGAATAGGAGGAAGAAGAAGAAGCAAGGGAAAAAGGACTGGAATTGGAGGAGGAAGCTCCAACACCTAACCTTGTTATTTCTGAAGAACCCTTCTTGAAAGCACTAAAGGCCTTAAGTGGTGAATCTTTGGAGGGTGTACCACTATTTAGTGGACAAATGGATCTAGCTTCAGTTGTGGATTGGATTGACAGTATAGAAAACCATTTTAAATGTGATGGTGTAACAGAAGCCCAAAAAGTGAATGTGGCCAAATCTAGGTTGAGAGGCTCACCCCTCACATGGTGAAAGTTTACTCAAACTGAAAGGGAGAAATAAGGAAGGATTCCTATAGTCACATGGAAGGGTATGGTGACCAAGATAAAATAGACTTACTTGCCTGATGATTATGAGGTTCAATTGCATAGAAGAAGACACAATCTTAGATAGAAAGATTTGGATGTCCAAGCATACACCGAAGAATTCCAAAAGTTGTGTTTAATATCACAAGTGGTGGAGGATGAAAGAATAAAACTAGCAAGGTATTTGAATGGACTCAAGTGGTCTATTCAAGAAGACATGAGTCTTGTGAACTTCAAAACCATCCACCAATGTTATCAAATGGCCTTGAAAATAGAGGAGAAATGAAAAAGAAAACAAGAACAAACCTCCAAAGGAAGAGGTAGAGGAAGCAATAGTAGAGGACCAAGAGGTGGCTATGGTGGAAGGAGATCAAAATCAAGGACTCAAGGAGAAGTCAGATACACTGAGAAACAAGAGGGAAGCTCTAGTAGAGGTGGTAGAAAAAGGAAATCTAATTTTAGAGGAATAAGTGGTGGACAAAGAAGAGGCAATTACTTTTCCAATATGAAATATTATCATTGTAATAAAATGGGACACACTGCCTATAGGTGTCTAGAGAAGGGTAGTACTTTTCAAGGAGGTAACAAGAGGACTAATCTAGTTCATGAGGAGACAAATGCAACAAAGACACCCTAAGGTACCATTGAATTCAGAAGAAGGTGAGAAACTCATGATGAGGAGAACATTGATCAAGGAGCCGGTTAAAGAAGATCCAAGCCAAAGAAGGTCCCTATTTAGAATCAAATGCAAGGTGATGGGAAAGGTGTGTAGATTCACTATTGACTCAGGGTCTATTGACAAAATTGTGTCAGAAGAAACAGTCAGCAAGCTAAGCATGACAAGGATACCCCACACCCATCCTTATAAGGTCACATGGCTCAATAAGGGACATGTCTTAGTAAATGAGAAGGCTTGGGTGGAGTTTTCTATAGGGAGATATAAGGACAAGGTTCTATGTGAAGTGTTACTCATGGATGCATGTCACTTTCTCCTAGGTAGGCCATGGCAATTTGACCGCTAAGCTATCCATGATGGGGTGAAGAACTCCTATACATTTAAGAAGGACAAAGTGACTTTCAAAATTCAATCTTTGTTAAAGGATGTAGAAGTGAAGACAATAGGTCCTAATGTGCTCATGGTTGGTGAAAAAGAGTTCTTAGAAGCCATGGATGAAGGAGAAGGAGTTGGATTTGCATTGGTGCTAAGGCCAAGAGAAGAAAATGAAGGAAAAGGAGACAAGAAACCAGAGCTACCTAAGGAGATACAAAGCATGTTGCAGACTTATAAAGGTATAGTAAGTGATGGAAAACCATCATCATTACCCCCTAAAATAGCCATAAGTCATAGGATATACTTTATACCAGGAGCTACCCTACCTAATAAAGCAGCCTACAAGATGACCCCTCAACAAAATGAGGAGATTGCTAGACAAAGAGAAGAACTCCTAAACCAAGGTCTTATCAAGAAGAGAATTATCCCTTGTGCCATACCCACTATCCTAGCACCTAAGAAAGAGGAACTTGGAGGCTTTTTCCTAATTCAAGAGCTATAAATAAGATAACCATTAGGTATTGGTTTCCCATTCCTAGGATTGAAGACCTAATGGATTTTCTAGGTGAAGCTAAGTACTTTAGGAAGATAGACTTGAAAAGTGGCTACCACCAAATAAGAGTATAAGAGGGAGATGAGTGGAAGAAAACCTTCAAAACCAATGAAACGTTTTATGAATGACTTGTCATGCCATTTGGACTATCTAATTCCCCCTCCACATTCATGAGGCTCATGAATGAAGTCCTCAAGGATTACATTGGCAAATTTGTAGTAGTATATCTTGATGATATATGGATTTATAATAAGACAAGAGGTGAGCATCTTCAACACCTTGAGATTGTCTTCAAGAAGCTACATGTGGAGAAGCTGATGATCAACTTGGAGAAGTGTGAGTTCATCAAAATAGAGCTAGTGTACCTTGGGTTTGTTCTCTCTCATGGAAATCTGAAAATGGACAAGAGTAAAGTGGAAGCCATCATAAATTGACCTACTCCAAGCACAACAATAGAGGTAAGAAATTTTCATGGCCTTGCTCAGTATTATAGGAAGTTTATAAGGAATTTTAGTGCTATTTGTGCTCCTATGTTGGAAACAATAAAAGGATGTATGAAGACTAAGTTTGCATGGAATGAACAAGCTAACAAGAGGGTAGACCAGTGGCATTTCATTCAGAGAAGTTGAGTGAAGCTAAGAAGAAGTATTCTTCTTATGACCTTGAAATGTATGAATTAGTTTAGTATTTAAGGAAATGGAAGCACTATTTTCTCCCCAAGGAGTTCATAGTCTATTTAGATAATCAAGCGTTAAGTTTCTTGAACTCTCAAGAGAAGTTGAGCCACAATCACATAAAGTGGGTTGAATACTTGCAAGCTTACACCTTTAATATCAAGCACAAGAAAGGAGTACTCAACAAGGTGGCAGATGCCTTGAGTATAAGAGCTCTTACCATTCAAGATATCCAATTGAAGAGCATGGGAATAGATCAATTCAAGGATATATATGATAATGATGAAGACTTTACAGAAATTTATAAGGTATGCGCTGAATACAAGAATCATTTCCATAGAAAATATGTTGAATACACTTTGCAAATCAATCTCTTTTTTAAGGGAAATAAGTTGTGTGTCCCTAGAGGGTCTATTAAGGAGAATTTAATTCAGGAAAAGCACAATGGTGCATTGAGTGGTCACTTTGGGATCACCAAGACCCAAGAACTTGTTCAAAGGTTCTATTATTGGCCAAGAATGAACCTTGATGTTAGGAGGTATGTGGAAAGTTGCATAGTATTTCAAAAGGCCAAAGGTACTTATTCAAATGTAGGCCTATATCAGCCACTACCTATTCCCACTAGGCCATGGGAATGCTTGAGCATGTATTTTGTAGTTGGGTTACCCAAGAAAACACAAGGCATGGATAGTGTTTATGTAGTTGTGGACAAATTCAGCAAGATGGCTAACTTTGTGCCATGTAAGACAACTAATGATGCCAACCAAATAGCCTCTCTCTTCTTCAAAGATATAGTAAGAATCCATGGGTTACATATGAGCGTTGTGTCAGATAGAGACACTAAATTTATGAGTCATTATTGGAAGACTCTTTGGCAAAGGTTAGGCACTAATTTATCCTTTGGGTCTGCATACCATCCCAAAACTAATGGTCAAACCAAAGTGGTAAATAGAAGCCTTGGAAATCTATTAAGATGCTTAACCAAGGAATATGGTCAACGATGGAATCAACTGATTGGATAGGCTGAATATGTCTACAATGATACTATAAACAGGTCAACAGGGAAGAGTCCCTTGAGATAGTCTATGGTCTACAACCTAGAGGAGTCTATGAGCTAAGAGACTTAAAGGATGGAGTGAAGGAAAGTTGATACACTGATGATTTTTCTTATGTAATGCGGGAGATACATGATACAGTCAGGAAGACTTTGATAGAGAACACCATGAAGTATAAGACTAAGGTTGATGAGAATAGAAGAGAAATTCCATTCAATGTGGGAGACTTAGTAATGGTGCATCTAAATAAGTCTAGACTTAAAAAAGGAGTCCCACAAAAGTTTCAAATGAGGAGGATAGGCCCTTGTCCTATCTTAGCAAAGTATGGGAACAATGATTTTAAAGTGGAGCTACCAGAAGATAGTGGACTGTCCCCTGTCTTTAACATTATAGACCTGGTTGATTATAAATGACAAACACTAGACATGGATCAAAGCCTCAGTAAAGTGATCAGAGATTTAGAAGACCTCAAGCTACCCCCTGCTACAGTCAACCAAGATGATAGTATACTGGATACCCGAGTCTATAAGAAGACTAGAACCAAAGAATACAAAGAACACTTCATCAAGAGACATGGTCAAATGGATGCTGATGCAGTATAGGTTAAATAATCAGAGTTTAAGAAGATGGGGATTGACCCTACACTACTCAATTCAAGGGTGGATTGAACTTTTTGTTTTGGGGAGGATGGTGCAGGAGCACACCTAGGCTAACCTCCATAGTTGTAATGTTTTGGCTTATACTTGACATTCACCAAGTAAAGATAGTGTGTTTAATTAGACCTTAGAAGGTCATTGTATTGTGGACTAGGTGATTTAGTCATTAGGACTAAGGTCACCAAAATAGTCATTGTTAGTAGCTTTTTAATTTTCTTAGGCTTAAAATCTTAGTGATGGATTTGAGCTTTGAATGTGTCCTAAACACATAAATGTTTTCATAAAGATGCTTGGAGACCATTAATGAAGTTGGTTCCTCAAAATATAGAGGATAGAGGCCCTAAAACTTAGGAATTTGGCATAATGGAAAAGATGCCAAAAGTTGTTACAATGTTGTCATGACAACATTTGCAATTATTGCAAATGTTGCATGCAACTCTGGTACTTTGGATCCCCCTAGAAAATAGGAGTGTGAAATCAACCAAAATTCCCTAGAAACATGGAATAAGGCATCTAATATGTGGAGGCTCAAATCTAGAGGAGACAATTTTTCATTGTAACAAGTTTGGAATAGTGAATATAGCTCTGAAACTCTGATTTTGTGAGGAACCCAAGATTTTTAGTGTGACAGTGCTATCATATGGATTGAATGCTTTGATTTAGTGATTTTTTTGTCTTCATAGAATAGTTCTAAGACTTTTCTATTTAGTAAGTAAGTTGATAAGAGTCAGTCTCAAGTCTTAAATAAATTGTTTATAGTTTAGGGAGTTCACCGGTTTTGTCTTGACTAGTTTGTCATTTCATGGCTCCCTGATGAAATCTAACCATGGAATATTCCAAAGGTTAGGTGTATATGTTAGGGGAGTCATTGGTCTATACATATGTAGAGGTCGGAGTCTTGTGGAGTCAATTTTCTATTTTTAGTACCAAGCCCTACGTGAGCTGACGGTGCCCGATTAGAGGTTTGGAGATGAAGAATTGAGCATTACATGTGTAGAAGGAAAGTAAACTATAGGAAAAGTGTAGTAACAGGTGGGGTATGACATAATATTTCTCTATTGAGAGATTTTTGAGCTCACCAATCCATTTGGTCAAGTTTTGAGTGAGAAATCAGTAAGGTCCTACTAATTAGGCCTATTAGCCCTATTGGTCCTAGATAATAGGAACCCTATGTACGGAGGGATTAGGAGACTAAAAATTTCAAAATAATTTATAAAATCAAAAAGGGTATCTGAATGTGGGTTTAGTTTTTCAATTTCTTTGGAAATTTTTTGAAAGAATTGGGAAAAGGTCTCTAAAAAAGGCTACAAGGAATTAGGCCTAATTAGGCTTCTTGGGGTCTAAAGCTTGAACTCGACTAAAAGGGGCTAAGAGTTCTTCAAAATGGAGTCAAATGGAAAAATATGGAAGGTTTCCAACATGTTTAGTATCCTTTCAATGATAGAGAATTCTAGTGTGGAGTTGGCACTTAGATCCTTTTAAGTGTTGGAGAAGAAGTGAAGAATCTACATGGTGTTAGTCTTTCAAGGTGAATCACAAAGTGTTGGGCTCTTGGAGAGGAGCTAGAGAAGGTCTTAGTTAATCATCTAACCCTTTTGGAATATCCTAGTGAGAATTAGGATTCTAATAGAGACAAGCTAGGTCTCTTGGTAGATGTACAAGCAAGCCTTGGAACTCATACATCACCTTATCATTCAGATTACCTTTAGTCACATCAATTATTGTGATATCTGGGTGACCTAAATTAGTCAAGATTTTAGAAATACCATCTAATATATCATCTATTTCTGCATCATCTATTGTTATGGGTTATCTACTCAGTCCAGTAGATGCAACACCATTTATTTCCTCGGTATCGTGGATGTCCTCTAGTGAATTCAATAGTTCATTCCAAATTTTGGTGCTCTTAATATCCACTTCTTTCATATTTCCTTGCAAAACATTCAATTTTCTTGCCTTCTTTGGAAATTTCTTTGCATACTTTCTCATTATATCATGTATTTCCTCAACTATGCACTCAGCTTTAATAAGTGTGAGAGCTAATTCTCTCATATGTTTCTCAGTTTGGAGTGCATATGACCATCTTGATGATACTTTATCATATAATTCTGATGGAATAAAAGTAGAAAAATCTACTGAAACTTGTTTGAAGTTGATCATCATACATATGCTTTCTTCTTTGAGTTTATCCTTGTGCTCGGTAGCTAGATCACAATATTCTTGTATCTTTGGATTTCCTAGTTATCTGGTTGTCTTGATTGCCTCTAAAATCTCATCAATAGTCTATGATGTCTTGTTTTGTACAACCTTGAATTGATCTGGATTTTCGTTAGAGTCATCCTTGCCATCTTTGTTTTTTAAATATCTCCTCTTTTGTTTCAGTGTAGTAGTACCCTTCTACTTCCTTGTTTGGTATGTAAACTTTGGTGAGGGTGTTTTTATTTTTGCTATACCTTTCTTTAATGGTGGTGAATCCTTAGTCACCAATTGTGAGCTAGTGTTTGATGGACATTCAATATTTATGTTTTTTCTCCTTTTGGCCTTAGGTGCCTCAATTGGTTCATCATTTGACTTGGTGGCATCTTTGTCATGTTATGGTTCTTCTTCTTAACTGACTAAGGTCTGCACCTCAGTTTCATCTTCATATTTATCCAATTCTTCATCTATTACTGAAATTTTTCTCTTCAATATTTTGACAATTTTGGTCCTTTTCTGACCCATACATTGAAGTTGTAAATTAATTTGTATTTAGGTCTTTGCATCTTCAAGGGTACCAAATCTCATGGTAGATTTGTCAACAGGCTCAGTCAATAGTTTCTCAATAGCCTCTGAAGAACCATCAATATCTAATTCATAGTCCAATGGAGGTAGCCATATTGTCCTCGGATTTGCTACTTTGATTAAACTTGTATCTATGTCTACTACAAAATAGATATCATCTTTGTATTAGTCAACTAATTGTATAGGAATTTTGGATCTCTTTCCCATCCTAGTTTTGAACTTTGTAAAATATTCATTCATAAAAAGTTCAAAGTTATTCCCTAGACTTGTAATCATCTCAACGATTTGTATTGTAACTAGTCTGTCTGATTTCCACTTTAGTTTACCGATTGAGGGAAATAAATTCTGAAAGTAGAAGAATATGAAAAGTAGTAATGAACTGAACTTACATGTATTTGTCTTTATTGATATAATGGTTCTCATATTTTCTTCTAATTTCTTCTGCAACAACTCAAAAAGATCAAGTTGTAGACATCTCTTAACAATTTTGTAAGCTATGTCAATAGCTTCGCATGGTATGTTGTTCGGTCTGCTGGAATGGAATATATTATAACCAATGGAACAAGCAAAAAACCTTAGTTCAAGATCACTGATGTAGTTAATCATCAAACCTCTACCGTCCCACTCAGCTAATTTTATCTTTTATAACTTGGTTCTTAGTAGGTTCCTTAGGTCTTTGGTTTTGTTCGATATAGGATATCTTGTTACAGGATAAATTACATCTCTAGTTATCTTCTTAGCCTCATCCATATAGAGCTTTCCATCGAGTACTCCACCAAGAAAAATGTAGATCCATTCATTATGAAATACCTTCAATAAATTTAGGGCATTGGTTAACCCTTTAACCTCTAAGTGTTTGTGATATTCCTTCAACTTCCCATCTGTACATAATTATTGATATGTGGCCATAAGCTCAAAGTATCTTATTTCACCTATTTTGCAGTGTATTTATGCACGTACATTTTGTACTAGAAAAAACCTAGGCAGGATAGATGAAAATGCACCTTTATCATCTGGTTGTGCTACAACCTATGGAAGGATCTTGTAGTTTTGTTCCGTTCAGGTGGAGTTCTTCACCAAAAAAACCTTCTTATCCTTATCCAATTTTTCTTTCATTTTTCAAGATGAAGATGTCATGATCTCTATTTTAGGGCTTCTATAAAATATGCTTGAATAACTTGGTGAGGGAATAATGCATAGTAACTAACCTTTGTGTGCTTCAAAATGTGCTTAAATCTTCAAAGAATGCTTGAAAGTGCTCTGCTGCAACTTAGCGCTCATTACTCTTCTCTTCTTTGTGATCGTGTTGTGAGAAAAATGAGTTCACATTGAACAAATATATATAAAATAACTTAGGGTGGTACAATAAATTCTCTTTACCAACCACTCAGAGAAAAAACATTATGCTTGGTTAACAATGATGATATTTCAGCTTGGTGAGTATACCATATACTCGGTTACCATAATAACTCGGTTGTTTTCTTCATATTTTCATCGACTGACAGTTCTAACTTGGTACATATTAACCGACTCAACTAGATCATAGAACAAAAAAATATAATACCATAGGGAACCTTTATTCATGCTAATTTGGCATTTGTGCAATAAATACTGGAACTGATGTAAGATAAATCATTGCAAAACATAGCTCCATACCTGCTTGTATTGCTTAGTTGGAGATGGTGGAACCACCTAATCTATTAGATGAGGTGTCACCAAATATTGTTCTTGGTCTTTCATTATCATTTCATTCTTTCCTCCACATTTTATTTATGATCCTTACAATTTCCTCAATTGTATTGCCATTCCCATATGTGTTTATTTGATCTGCATAATCTCTACTTAAGTGACCAACTCTATGACAGTGAGAACATGCCATTCCAGAGTTTGACCAATTCCTAGACTTGGTTCACCATTTTGTCATACAATTTTCTTCTATATGTCCATATTTACCAAATGTTTCACAAATACTCCAAGTTTTATAATCACATACATAAGCATTGCCTTATCTTCTCAGTTTATTTTTCATTTCTTGTCCTTTAGGATTCCATATTTGCTTTGTGTTTCTTCTACATGCTTGTGATGTATGACCATTCATGTTGCAATTTTGACAGTATTTATCCATGTATGGTTTCTTCTTTGGTTCATTCAACTTGGATCTACATTCATGTGCTTGATGTCCATGCTTATTACAGTTATAACAAATACTATTGAATTTAGGAGGGTTTCTAGGAATACCTTTTTCTTTTCTTCTACAAACATTTGTTGTGTGGCTTGGTTTTCCATAGTGATGGCAAGAGTTATTTTTACACTTTGGGATTGAGTATAAATTATTTTGTTTAGCTTGATTTGATGATTCTCCTTTCTCGGTATATCCTAATCTAGTATTGTTGTTCAGTCTTCTTTGATAGTTCAGAAATTCATCCATTCTCTTAGTGCTTTTGTGAGGCCTCACCCCAACCCATCACAACTTTACTGCTTGATCACACTTTCATACATTGATACACTTTTTGATTATCCTAACAGAGACTCAAGAAATTATGTTATGATGATGATTATATTGTGTGGATCACATTTTGATATGGATTAGACCTAGAACAGGTGGTTAATTTTGATTATATATGTTTAGATGAGTGAATTGATGAGAAGATCGAATCATGATTAGACTTGATTATTTCTTGGATGTTATGTCATGATGATTATGGAATTATTATGTTTTAAACATTTCTATATGAAAATTACAATTAAGAATTTAATTTCACGTATTGATTAATGTTGCTAATTATAAATTGAAAATGTATATTGCATGTAATTTTTATCTTGAACTACTGATGCTCGAGTTTAGTGTGAAGGAAAAAGAACCATGGAATTATTCAGAGAATCAGGGCTAAAAATATGTGAATTGAGTAAGCCAAGGTTTAATCCAATAAAGGGTTGAAACCTCATTGTCATGTGATCTTTGTTGTAAACATAATCTGAATGTGTGTTGATAGTTTAAAATTCAAGTTGTTGTTTGGACATGTCATTGTGAATGTGATGTGTATTTTATTTTGGTGTCACTTGACACTTGTGTTGTCTATGTGGATGGTGACATGTCAAATTAGGGCTTGGGCATGAATCGCAAAACCTTATAGGATGTTATGTTAATCCCACTTGCATATAGATGTCTTGTACGGATCACATCAAGTTGGAACTCGGATTTGAACTTTAGGGATACTTTGAAAGGGTCAAAAGTGACCCACGAGTGTATTTTTGGACAAAATTAGTTAACCCTAAAGGGTTACCTTGGGTTAGGGATAGTTTTTACCTATGAAGTAAACCTAGATCACCATTATGGCTCTCCAAAATTCCTACCTTTCAAAAGTGGCGAAAATGAAGATGGCCACATGCATTTAACTTGTCCCACACTCCTTACTAAACTCACAATTAATAGAGGAGACAAGAGGTAAGCAAAAAAGACTAGAGGGAATGTCTCATTACTTTCTAAGTCTTGAGTACACTTCTAGGAGTCTTTTTAAAGGATTTGTAGAAAATTAGTGCGTGTTAACCCACTCTCCAATTTTTGAGACAACTAGAGTTGGAGGAAGAAAAGGAAAAATGGATAAGGGCTTCTTCTCAACCACATTCTTGTCATTTTTCTTGGACCAAGGTTGGTGGATTCTTTCCATGGAAGAATTCTCTTACATTTAAGCTTTGCATATTATTTTTTAAAGGAATATATAAATATTGTATGTGTTCATATATGTAATCTTGTAAAGTGTTGTTGTATGTAGATTTTGATGTTATGTGTTGGGTTGGGGATGCATTTGGATTTTGTTTCATCTCTTGCTCTTTTGAATTTGGGAGTATTGTTCATGGGAGTTTATGGCATTACTCACCCTTTGGGATGGGAAGAAGTGGCCTTGGGTGAAGGGGTTACTTGGGCTCTCCATTGTAGTGAGAGTCTCTTCTCTTTGAGAAGAGGGATAATTTCATGGAGTATGGGCTCCATAAAGCCATGTTGTAAATATTGTTTTGGTATAGAAATGACCAAATGTATATATGGAATGAATATAAATTTAGCCTTGGAAAGGCATGGGAGAAAACTCTTGTTAAAAAATTTGAAGGCAATGGCATTCTCCTCCTTGGAAAAGCCCACCTTCACCCTACTTCAATGGGTTTCGAAAACTCATTTGTGAAACCTTAGTTGGGAGTAAATTGTTGTATTGTACATATATGTTAATTGTGAGATTTGAGATGTGTTATCTTGTTTAGCCTTGGTTCTCCAAGCTCGGGGGTGGTATCTTTGAGGCTTTGGTTGGGAGGTGACCTCCCATGGTTTCTTTCATATTTTTTTAGCAGGTTTTTGAAATCAAGTTGGATGTGGAAAAGTTTGGAATAAGCCTTCATTTTGGTATTGTTGTGAAAGAGAAACTTTATGGTTGTATAATTACTCCTTGTGATTGAGGATCATTTTATTAAGTGTTGTAAAGTCCATTGTGTAAGCTTGTTGAGAAAAATGTGAAAAGCTCTCATTTCTTTTGTAATGATATTCATAGCATGTAAACCTTATGAATTGTTAAATCTTAAAATCTCTAATGTATGTGACTTTAAATTTTTAAGTCAAGAACACTACATGTTTCCTTTAGAATTCAAGAGTTTGTAGATGGATTTTCTACTGAGCTACCTAGTATGCCTCCACCTAGGGTAGTTGATTTTAACATAGATCTTGTACCAGAAGTCGAGCCAGTATCTAGAGCACCATATAGGATGACCACACATGAGCTCAATGAGCTCAATATTTAGTTAAAAGAGCTCTTGGATAAAGGGCATATCTTACCTAGTGTATCACCTTGGGGTGCACCAGTAATTTTTGTGAAGAAGAAGGATGGATCACTTAGATTGTGCATTGATTATCGACAGTTGAATAAAGTAACACTTAAGAACTGATACCCACTTCCTAGGATTGATGATTTGTTTGATCAGTTGTAGTGTGCCTGAGTGTTCTCGAAGATAGATCTAAAGTCAGGGTACCATCAGTTACAGTTTGTGGAAAGTGATATCCACAAGACTGCCTTTTGCATGAGGTATGGTCACTATGAGTTAACAGTAGTACCATTTGGTCTCATGAATACTCCAGCAGTGTTTATGAGCCTCATGAATGGAGTATTTCATATATTCTTGGATAAATTTGTGGTATTTTTCCTTGATGATATTCTAATATATTCTCAAAATGAGGAGCATGAGGAGCATCTAAGATAGGTTCTGCAGTGTTTGAGAGAGAATCATTTATATGGCAGCTTATCTAAGTGTGCCTTCTTTAGACCTGAGGTGCATTATCTTGGTCATGTTATATCCGGTGATGGGATCTCTATAGACCCATCAAAGATTAGTGCCATTATGGATTGGCTAGCACCCACTAGTGTCACTGAGGTCAGAATTTTTATTGGCTTAGCAGGGTATTACAGACGCTTTGTGACATAATTTTTTATAGTAGCTCATCCCATCACCTCCCTTCAGAGAAAAGGAAAGAAGTATGAATGGAAAAAGAAGTGTAAGAGAGCTTTCTTGGACCCCAAGAGAGCCCTCACTAGCACACTGATTTTAGCAGTGCCAGATCCTTTGGCAGATTTTGTTGTATGTACTAATGCTTCATTGGATGCTTTGGAGTAGTCCTTATGCAAGAGGGTCATCCTATAGCTTTCAAATCTAGGAAGATAAAGACTCATGAGCTTAATTATCCCACTCAGGACCTAGAACTTGCGATGGTGGTTCATACCTTAGTGAGATGGCAATATTTCCTTCTAGGTCACCGATTTGAGCTTCATTCAGATCACCATAGCCTACAGTATATCTTTACACAGCCCAATCTTAATGCTAGGCAGAGGAGATGGATGGATTTTTTGTGTGAGTATGATTTTGATATTTATTACATCAAGGGGAAAGAGAATGTAGTTGCAGATTCCTTGAGTAGGAGGTGACACGAGCTCTCATCTATGACTTCTAGTATAGATTTGAGGGAGCACATTTTGCATCACTTGCTAGATGATGGGTCATATGTGGAGGTTTGTCAGCTTATCCATTCTCAAAGATCCCTTGAGGAGAGATTTGCAGAGTATTCTTAAAAGTTAGATAAACTTCTACATCATAGGGGACACATCTATGTACCTTCTACGGGTGACATGTGAGAGTTTATTGTGCTTGAGGCTCACAAAACACCTTATGTAGCTCATCTGAGAGTCAAGAAGTTACATGCCAATCTGAGATAGTTGTATCATTGGCCGGGCATGAGGTTGCAGATTGCCAGCATAGTTTCTAGATGTCTAGACTGCTAGAGAGTGAAGGCAAAGCACAGTCATCTAGGTGGGCTCCTACAGCCACATGAGATTGCCGAGTGGAAGTGGGATACTATATCTATGGACTTCATTGTTATTATCCCTATGTCTTCTCACTGCCATGATGCTATCTTCCTGATAGTTGACATGTTGACCAAGGTTTCCCACTTCTCACCTGTGCATACTACATTCATAGCACAAGACGTAGCTCAGGTCTTTTTGTGGGATATTGTCAGACTTCATGACATTCCCCGTAAGATCATCTTTGATAGAGACTCCTTGTTCACATCAACTTTTTGGAGAGAGTTATAAGCAGTGTTGGGTACTAGAATGAATTTCAGTACAATCTACCACCCTCAGATAGATGGGCAGACATAGAGGGTTAACTAGGTGTTAGAGAATATGTTACATATGTATGTGATGGACCATCAAGTTAAGTGGGAGGAATACCTACATCTTGTCAAGTTTGCCTATAATGATGGGCATCATTCTTCTATAGGTATGTCACCATATCAGACATTGTACAGTAGACCTTGTAGGACCCCCTTGAGTTGGGATAGGATAGAAGATAGAGTATCTATTGGACCCCATTTGGTCAAGGATATGTAGCAGCAGGTAGTCTTGATTATACAGCATCTTAGAGAGGCTCAGGATTGGTAGAAGAAGTATGCAGATGTGAAACGGGTTGATCATGATTATATGGTTGGAGATAGGGTCTTCTTGAGAGTGCGCCCACATAAGAGTCCAATCTATTTTGGAAAGGGCTCTAAGTTAGCACCTCACTTTGTTGGACCTTTTAAGATATTGGAGAGGATAGGACCAGTTGCCTACCATCTATCCTTGCCACCCTACCTGTCACGCATCCATGATGTGTTTCATGTATCTGTGCTACAGAAATATATTTATGATGAGTCTCACATTATAGATTGGGATACCTTGCAGGGGGAGTCAGACGGACAGCTAGCACTGGAGCCCATTCGTATTATAGCCCGATGGACTCTTGAACTTTGAGGCTGAGAGCTGGACCAGGTTAGGGTCTAGTGGGATTATTTTGATGAGGTCATGGCTTCATAGGAGGATGCAGCGCAGATGAGATCCCAGTACCCATATATTTTTGATGAACTCCAGGAGGAAGTTCATACCTAGTGGGGGAGGATGTGAGGCCTCACCACGACCCATCACAACTTTACTACTTGATAACACTTTGATACTTTATGTTTTGATACATTGATACACTTTTTGATTATCCTAACAGAGACTCGAGATATTATGTTATGATGATGATGATATTGTGTGGATTATATTTTGATATGGATTAGACCTAGAACAGGTGGTTGATTTTGATTATATATGTTTAGATAAGTGAATTGATGAGAAGATCAAATTATGATTAGACTTGATTATTTCATGGATGTTATGTCATGATGATTATGGAATAATTATGTTTTAAACATTTCTGTAAGAAAATTACAATGAGGAATTTAATTCCACGTATTGATTAATGTTGCTAATTATAAATTAAAAATGTATATTACATGTGATTTTTATCTTGAACTACTGATGCTCGAGTTTAGTGTGCAGGAAAGAGAACCATGGAATTATTCAGAGAATCATGGTTAAACACATGTGAATTGAGTAAGCCAAGGTTTAATCCAACAAAGGGTTGAAACCTCATTTTAATATGATCTTAGTTGTAAACATAATCTGAATGCCTGTTAGTAGTTTAAAATTTATATTGTTGTTTGGACATGTCATTGTGAATGATATGTGTATTTTATTTTGGGGTCACTTGACACTTGTGTTGTCCATGTGGATGGTAACATGTCAAATTAGGGCTTGGAAAAGAATCACCAAACCTTATAGGATATTATATTAATCCCACTTGCATATAGATGTCTTGTAGGGATCACATCAAGTTGGAACTCAGATTTGAACTTTAGGGGTACTTTGGAAGGGTTAAAAGTGACCCTAGCGTGTATTTTTGGCCAAAATTAGTTAACCCTAAGGGGGTACCTTGAGTTGGGGCTATTTTTTACCTATGGATTAAACCTAGATCACCATTATGGCTCTCCAAAATGCCTACCTTTCAAAAGTGGTGAAAATGAAGATGGCCATATGCATTTAATTTGTCGCACACTCCTTACTAAACTCACAATTAAGAGGGGAGACAAGAGGTAAGGAAAAAAGACTAGAGGGAATTTCTCATTAATTGGTAATTCTTGAGTACACTTCTAGGGGTATTTTGACAGAATTTGGAGAAACTTAGTGAGTGTTCACCCACTCTCCAATTTTGGAGACAACTAGAGTTGGAGGAAGAAAAGGAAAAAGGGATAAAGGCTTCTTCTCAACCACATTCTTGCCATTTTTCTTGGACCAAGGTTGGTGGATTCTTGCCATGGAAGAATTTTCTTTCATTTAAGCTTTGCATGTTATTGTTTAAATAAATATGTAAATCTTGTATGTTTTCATATATGTAATCTTGTAAAGTGTTATTGCATGTAGATGTTGATGTTATGTGTTGGGTTGGGTATGCATTTGGATTTTGTTTCATCTCTCACTCTTTTAGATTTGGGAGTATTGTTCATGGGAGTTTAAGGCATTACTCACCCTTTGGAAATAGAATAAGTGGCCTCGGGTGAAGGGGTTAGTTGGGCTCTCCATTGTAGTGAGAGTCTCTTCTATTGGAGAAGAGGGATAATTTCATGGAGTATGGGCTCCATGAAGCCATGTTGTAAATATTGTTTTGGTATAGAAATGACCAAATGTGTATATGGAAGGAATATCAATTTATCCTTGAAAAAGCATGGGAGAAAACTCTTGTTGAGAAATTTGAATGCAATGGCATTCTCCTCCTTAGAAAAACCCACCTTAACCCTACTTCAATGGGTTTGAAAAACTCATTTGTGAAATATTGGTTGGGAGTAAATTGTTGTGTTGTGCATATATATTAAATGTGAGATTTGGGATGTGTTATCCTATTTAGCCTTGGTTCTCCAAGCTCGGGGGTGGTCTCTTTGAGGCCTTGGTTTGGAGGTGACCTCCCATGGTTCTCTTCATATTTTTTTTACAGGTTTTTAAAATCAAGTTGGATGTAGAAAAGTTTGGAAGAAGCCTTCATTTTGGTATTGTTGTGAAAGAGAAAATTTATAGTTGTATGATTACTCCTTGTGAGTGAGGATCATTTTATTAAGTGTTGTAAATTCCATTGTGTAAGCTTGTTGATAAAAATGTGAAAATCTCTCATTTCTTTTGTAATGATATTCATAGCATGTAAACCTTGTGGATTGTTAAAACTTGAAATCTCTAATGTATGTGACTTTAAATTTTTAAGTCAAGAACACTACATGTTTCCTTTGAAATTCTAAAATTTTATCTCAATTAGATCAATACCTCATCTTTAAAATAATTGTATTTCCAATCCTTAAAAAGAAGAGTTTAGCTTACTAACTATAGTAAGTCAAAGGAATTAATATATTAATGAAAAAAATCACCTAACATTAATAATCAAATTTTAGTTGCATAATGTATGGCAAAAAAAAAAAACAATCAAATTCATACATGTATCTATTTAAAAAAAAAAAAGAGAAATCAATGATGTTAATGTGTAGAAACTGCAACCAAATCTACCATGTCATTTTCCAAAATATAGAGAAAAAAGCTCTCTGAAAAATGTATGGGGAGGGATTCAACTCCGTCCCCTTACACAGACAATATCCCCTAAAGATTCCTTCTCTAAAACCCCATTATTAACCCCCTAAACACTCCTCTTAATTACCCTCTTTATGTTAATGAATAGTCTTTTGATGCAACCATTTTTGTGGGCCCCACAATAACCTTCCCTCTCACCTTTCCTTTCCCCATGCAAAATTTTGGGGCTGACATGATATTAAGTACTTACCAAAAATTAAACCCATTCTCATTTGCAGCAAACAGGTCTGATATAGAGATTAATGTACTTCCCTAGGGAAAAGGGTTTTAGCATAGTTTAAACATTAGGGAAAGTGTTTTGGGCCCCACCTCAACCTTGGAGGATTTCGCATACTTCCTTCTCCTTGGTTTTAATGCAACCTTTCCGCCTCATGCAAATTAAACTTGTTGACTTCACCACATTGGATGGGAGACCTTCCAGTGGCCCCACCATCTTTGTCCCATGTGATTTCCTTGGCTAAGGCTATTCTCCCTCCAAGAAAAAATCGTATGTTATGAGAAGATTTTTTAGGACTTCACACCTTCCCCACCCACTTATGATGTGATAGCTTGATAGGTTGGAGGATAGATAGGGTGATAGGTTAGTAGATAGGTAAGTAGGTTAGATTATAGCTAGTTAATAGGTAGTTAGTTGATAGTTAATAGATTTGATAACATAATTAGATTTAATTAGATATCGAACAATTTATTAAAATATTATTCTACTCTACCCATTAGATACATAATTAAAATGGGTCATTATATTTGGATAGATTAAGTTAGTTAAATAGATTTAATTCTTATTTGTGTTATTTGAATTATGTAGTCTCATTTAATAGATGTATTTTCTTTTTAAATTATGTAGTTTAATTACTAGATTTGAAAACTTTAGGTTTTAAGTGAAATATATAGAATTGCTAATATGTTATGGATTTAATTCCTCATTGTTTTATTAAAATCATGTAAATTTGTTTAAATAAAGATTATTCAATTGCGTAGTTAATTATTGATTAATAGATGTAGTTTTTATGTAAAAAAAAAGAAATATAGATAGATGTTAATTTAATTTTATTACGATAAATTGAATTATGTTGCCCATATGTTTCAAGAGGTTAGAGGTCAATGTAAATTTTTTAATTGAGATTAATTTAATATTATATTAAGAAATTTAAGTACTATAGTTACATGAGAATTTGTAAGGGAGAATTTAATTATTTTTAGAAGGATAAGGATTAGATTAGGTTTTGATTATTGAATTTTAAACTAGTGGTTAATGGTCGAAAGAGAATTGGGACTAGAATTAAATGAATAATTTGTAACCAAGGTTAAAAATAAAGTGATTACCAAAGAAATCCAATTCAACATAGGAATCTTAACAATAGACTATCATCATGATACTACACATAGATTAGAACATGAAACCAGAGTTAAATCAACCTGACCCAGGTGTTCATGTAACCCGTATGACTAGTTGATCCTCTAATTCTGCATCTGTATGTGGAGTGACCCTAATTCAACCTATGTATATAACTTTCAACTTGAAGAATAACCTTACCATGATATCACATTACCTTAAATACATTCTTTGTTAGTAGCATGCACTTGTGTTTTAAAAAAAAAATTTGTATGTGTGTTTTACCCTAGTTTTAGGCATGACAACTTTCTTCAAATCTCTTAATGACTTCATTCTATTGTTGTAAAATCTTCACTTCATTTCTCAGTTTTTCATTTTCTTCTTTCAATACACTGATATCATCTATTCTTCTTGCAATTTGAGTATTCACTCAGTTAGCCTCATGATTCATAGCAACCACTTGATTGGTGTTCTCAAAATAATATTCAGTAAGTCTCGATATCTTAGTTTGTTTCTCTTGTAATTTTTTAGTCATCTTTCTTCTGTCATCAACAAACATTTTTCTATCTTGTTTGGATTTCTTTGCATCATTCAAGAATTCAACCATTGTAACCATTTGTGTGTCTTGACTGATCTGCAGTACTTTCACTTGTTCAATAAGTTGTTGATTTCTTTCAGATATCTTTGATATGATTCCTTCATATGCATCAGATATACTACCAGATTCAAATCCAGATGTATCAAATGGGTCATGAATCTCTTCTTAATGATAATCAATCTCATGATAGAAAAGTTCCATTTCTTTTCTCTTAATCAACATCTCCACAATTTTCTCTTTGGCTTCCTTAAATTGTTCGACTTAGATTTGCAGCTGTAACTTCTAATTTTTGATAGTTTTGTCAAGTGTTTACCTTTCCATTGTAAGATATTTTCTCTTCATCTATTAAGCCTTCAAAATAAGAGAACTAGCTCTGATACCAATTGTTGGGATAATGGAGAGGTGTGTATAGATAGGTGAGGAGTGAATCAGTACCCTTAAAATTTTTTAACCAATTCTTTGTAGCCACTGTTCTGTATTAACCAACTGAGTAGATTGTATACCCCAAAAATATAGTATCACTACTGAAATGTAAATGCATTTAAGGTAAAAAAATACACATACATAAAATTAAGTACTCATGACACTAGTATTTTTGTATCACAAAAAACCCCTATTAAAAGGTAAAAACTATGGTGGGGATGAGACCCATAAAACTTCACTACTGCAGAAATAAAGCTAGCGTGTTAAAGATTTACAAAGAATGATCACTTTTGATAATCTTACCCTATTAAGAGTAAAAATGGGATAGATTAGATCTACCTCATGTGAGGATTTTTCAACACAATCTATGTGTGGACTCGCTTAAGATATTTACAATAAGACGGTTAAGTCTACTCTATTAAGAGATTTAGAGTCTATTACAATTGTTATAGAGTAAAAAAAGTTTGATCTGAAACATATAAAATCTCAATATTTTGGATATAGATCCATTATGTTCATAAAAATATATCACCTCAATTTGAAAGATAATACCTTCTACTTTTTTCTTCTCAATAGCCTTGCTTAGTTCTATAAACTGATTTCTACAATGTAGTCTCTATCCTTAAAATCCTTGTCTGATCTTTGATGTCTGCAGTATGTCGGCTACTTGATCATTTACTAATCAACATACATTACAAAATTTGATATCTCTACATTTATATATCAAACAATATGACCTAATTAGGGCTTAACAATTACATCCTTACCCTGAGATCAACGACGTACAAAATATACCTTGATTATCTACATATAGGAGACATAAATAATTAATGTTGTAAATACATAATTAATATCCTCCTTGATTGTGTAAGCCGTTATCTAGGTCAGCTAAAAAGTTGTTACATAGAATGATGTGCCATAACAAACTTTTAGGTGGACTCAGTTCCACTCGATTATTGTTGTCTCTTGGTAGTCGGTGTTGACTGTGTATCTCAGTTACACTGGTGTTTGGTTATGTTGTGTAGCTCGGTTTTGTTCACTGCTTGGTATAGTCTTTCTACTCAATGATCACTATGCTCAGTTAACTCAGGGCATGATCAATGCTCTCAGTTAAATCTGTACTTTGCTGATTAGACCGACTGTCTTGTTTATGACTCTATTACTGACTACATTCATTATGTCTTCTTGATAACGAATGAAAAATTCAAAGTGAAATTGGAGTAACAATGGGTGTCATCCCCACCACATTTTTAACTACTAACCAAGGATTTATGTGTTACAAAAATCATGGTTTTATGAGTTCAATTATGTAATGTTTTGATGTTATGGCTTATAAGCATTACATTACTTTTTTTCAAAGTTATGAACTTGGTAATCAGCATGCAACACTATAACGTTTGAACTGTGATTGTTTTTAAAAGGTTTTAGTGGTACTAATTCACCCCTCCCCTCTTAATACACAATTTTCATAAGTTATTCCATCAAAGGACATTTTGTCTCTATTTGAATTCATTGGAAAAATATGTAGATGTATCAACATAATTCAAGAACTTAATTTGGAGATCCAGATCACAAAATTGGTTAGGGGATTTAGATTAGCTAAGCTCATGACAGATACAAACACGGAGTTAACCCAAATAAAAAATAATCACATAGTAAGTATAATGCCTACTAGTATTGAAATACAACCATGGTATACTGACATTGTGTATTTTTTAAAAATACTAAGTGTCCAGAAGGTATGATGGATAATGAGAAGAGAACTCTTAGAATAAAATATCAAAGGTATGTACTCATTCAAGGTGATTTTTTCTAGATGAACAGAGATGGAATTCTGTTATTTTTTTTAGACAAATCACATTCTGAGAGAGTTCTAAATTTGACACATAGTGGTGTTTGTGGAGGCCATTATTCTAGAAGAATTACACAAAATAAAATAATCAGAGTTGGATTCTATTGGCCTTCTTTGTTTAAAGATACAAATAGATTTGTCCAAAAGTGTGAATCATGCTAGAGGTTCTGTTCTAAGATGAAATATTGAGGAGCATTATTGCTAAATCCAATAGATCAGTAGAAGCACCTTTTGTCTAATTGGGCATTGATTTTATTGGTGAGTTTACAGAAAAGTCAAGTTGAGGTCACAGTTGAATATTAGTGGCCATTAATTATTTCACTAAATGGATTGAGGCAATTCCATCTAAAAAGGAAACTAGTAAAGGGGTTATGCATTTATTGATAGATAACATTTTGACAAGATTTTGTGTTCCTATTAAATTGGTAATGGATAATTCCATGTGTTTCATATCTGAATAATTCAAGAAATTTTGTGAGATATATGGTATTTCCATATCTTATTATTCACTTTATCACCCACAAGAAAATGGACAGGCTTAGTTCAGGAATAATAGCATAATGAAAATCATTAAGAATATTTTGGAAAAGAATAAGAAGTCTTGAAACTCAAAACTAAGAATTGGCATAGTGGATTGATAGGATAACAATTAAGAAGGATATAGGGGTCTCCCCTTTTGAAATGGTTTATGGAGCACAAGAAATATTTCCCTTAAATAATCTATTACCAGCTTACAAATTCTTGCAAGAAGAATAAATAAAAATGTTAGATCCCATGAAGGATAGGATGATGTAATTGGTTGAACTATAAGAAATAAGAAATGAAGCACAAAAGAAGAGCCTGAAAATAGAATAAGTGTCAAAATATTTGTTTGACAAAAGAGAAACTAAATAGAAGTTTTAGATACATGATATGGTTCTCTAGTGGAATGCAAGAGAGGAAGGAAAAGGAAAACATAGAAAATTTCAATAATTATGGTTGGGCCCTTTTTCATTCAGGATCTCCATGTGAAGGACTCATATTACTTGCAAAATTTGAATAATGAGATGCAATAATTTCCAGTGCATGGACAATTCTAGAAACCCTATTTCTAATAACTTCTCTTCTCTCTATGCACAGTTGGTTGTATAGTTGTTTTGGGGTTGATTTTTATTTATTTTGTTTGGGTGTGTGTGTAGGTTTTAGGGTCTCACTTCTTGATATGCATCCCAGAGTGTTAAATTCTAGTGTTGATCTTGTAATCAACCTTCCCCAGTTGGAGCCAATATTAGCACTATTTATTTCAATGTTCAGCTATGAAGGATGAGAGTTGTCTTTCTCGTGCCTTGGTATGAAATTTTTTAAATTTTTGAAGATTATAGTAGTTGATGTGTCACGACCAGTTTTGCGACCTCCTAGTTAAGCGGATCATTCAGTCAAATTAGGCCGACTTGGATGACTCGACATGGCTGGGTAATTATGAAATTGGTAAAATGTTGCAATTTTAGAATGCTTTATTGAGTTTGGAGGTATATTTCTTATGATAATTACTGATGATAGTTTTATTGTCGAGTGGTTGAGTGGTTGCAGGTTGGAGGACAGGGGTGTGGTCGAGGAGAGAGATCTAGCTCCCCACCTAGTGTCAGATTCGGATGCCGTAGTGCCAGGCACACACCACTTTATAAACATTTATTAGTTTGTTATGAATGTTTAATGTTAAATGAATGAAAATAAATATCTACAAGCATTCTTTTTTTTTATTATTATTATTTTATCTAAATGGAAAATGTGAACCGGATTATGCTAATTTTATAGTTGTTAGGAATTGCTATATTGGAAAATAATTTTAAATATCTAGACTATAGATGGAATTTGAAAATATAAAAATTGTGTTTTCAAAATTATGTGTCCAAAATCCTTTTTCTTTTACCTTCATATTTACGGAAGTAAACCAAGAATCAGTTGGGGGAAAATGGGGATATAATGCCAAGAAATTCTTCATTATGGGGAGGTTTTTCTTTCTGGACATGCACGGGGAAAATAGCTGGAAAATGGGAACTAGGCAAGGAAGGGTAACTGCAAGATGATAGTCTACAACTTTGAAAGAAACAGAAAGGTTGATTCTGTACTTGTACAGGCAAAGAAGACTTCGAATATCTCCAACTCGCACATTCCAGGTTCTTTTCTTTGTGATGTATTACCACTGCTGTATGAAACATAAGTTACAATCAGTAAATATCTTTTCCTTCTAAACATATGCATAGATGTGGATGTTTCGAGAGATAGGGAGACTCCAGTTACAGTTTGTAGGCAAAGGTAGCCGCAGCTTAGAAACCTTTATACTGTTACTGCGGGTCATTGGTAGTTGATTGTTTTGCATATCATAGTTTCTATGCCTACCATTGGACAGACATAAAATAAATGTGACGCCCCGCCCTACCTTTCTGTAGGCTATTCTTTTCTATATGGAATAACCGGTGGCCAGCACTACCTTTATGATTAGTGGCTGCCCGTCCCTCATAATAGTAAATAGGGCTGTAGAATTGGTGTTAATCTCTTCTGCAGTAGCCGTAGGATCTTTTTAATACTTGAATGTTTAGCATATAACTTCCTCCTTGATTCTCATGCGCGAGCCGCTATCTCCTCTGCCTCCCTGTTGCTGAATGTTTTCCTAGCATTGAAACAGTTTTGGTTTGATTGTTACTTCCTTTGGGGGTTATGGTGGATCCCTGTTGGGAAGCTTCGCTTTAACATTGTAACACCTTGCAGTTCTGCCCTGCGTTTATAATTTTTTTTTTATAGGGTATCACTTGTCTTTTTTAGTTAGATTAAGGAATGCAACTATGGATTAGGAGTAAGTTACTCCATGTTCCTATAACTTGAAATGATTGCTGGGTGTGTCTCACAGTTATATTTCTTGGTTTTTTTTTTAATAATTATGCCAAATGTATATAAGAGAATGGGATACAAATTGTTTTTACGACTTGGTAGTGAACAATAACAATTGGGAGTCTGTGAATTACAATAAGATTGAGTTCAGTGGACATTTTTTTTTTAGCTTACAGAACACAGATTTGTAAATGGGAATAGTAGACAGCTACGCTGGTAAAAAAATATTCAGAATACAGTACACCAACCACGGTGTGCCTTGAGAACTCGGTCTGTGGGTGTGTTTTTTTGTTTATATATAATATAAAACCTTGTAGAAACAATGGAGAAAAGGGAACTCATTGTATTTGACGAAATCTTTTTCTGTACTCAAGAAACTGCATGCTATGTCTTTGTAGTTTATTTTGCTTCTTTGTGAGTAGCTGATTTATACTATGAGAATTTACTACGTGCCTTTTGTTTGCAATAAGAATCTGGTGTCTGTAATTATTGAATTTGGTGCTTAATTGTAGAGTCACTTTCAGATCCTTGGAATCATATTGATGGAAATATGAAAGAGATCATTGTTGTTTTGCCGGAATAAGTCAGATAATTACCCCTGTATTTTGGCAGGCAGTTAAATCTTCTTTGTTGTTTTTTTTGTTGTCGCATTTGATGTGTTTTATCCATTGCAAGCCTGTTTGATGATTTTTTTTTATAGATGAACTTTATTTGATCTCTTAAATACAAACAATATCAGAACAAAGCAGACCGATTGAAATCTTATAGCAGAATTTAGTTTTATCATACTAAATGATTTGACATGCACAGTGAAGTGATTGATAAATTTAATGAATTAAGTTCAAGAGAGCTAGTATTTTATTTTATTATTTTTATATGGAATTGGGAATGTATCAACTAGAATGGAAGTTGTGCCGAATGTAGAGATCAAGGGAGGGTAAAAGTTGTTTTGCCTGCCAGTTCAAATCTGGAATAAATACTTTGGCCAAAGTAGAAAATTGCATAAGTTCTTATTGATTATGCTTGGTTATCCTTACCCCTTGCTACATCCATTGTATAGAACCTACTGTAGGCATATGTTCTTGTAGGTTAAGTTACACGGCTGCAATAAGACCATCCGAATCTGCTAGTAGTGAGAAGCTAGGCTTTCATTGCAGGGACGGGGCGTTCTTCATGTCAGGAAGAACCTCGGGGAAGCTCATCACTTCCGGAGCTGACCACTCCACGGTTGGGCGGTAAAAGTGCTTGGACCCCACCTCTATTGTTGAGGAAGTGTAAGGGACTCAGTCCGAGGCTCAGGAGACAGAAACCGATGAGTTGATACTTCCAGTGTTTAATTCTTCTCTTCTTTCTCTACTTCCATGTTGTACTTTGTCTAGTGTTCGACAAGCTGGTCGACACTTATGGATGTAATAAATTTTGTTGTAACGATGTAAATTGTATATTTAATTCCTATATCCAACAAGTTGGTCGGCATGTAATTGTATGTATTATATCTTGTGATTCATTTTACTTCAACAAGATGGTCATTTGTATGAACTTCATTGATGTAAATTTTGGAATTTAATGACTGGGATGTCGACTTGGTCTTTCGACTATTCAACTTTTGACTTATTATGTTAAAAGAATATGTGGCATTCTTTGTGAGTTTTTAGTCTTTACATATGGTATCAGAGTGGAGTTTCTACTCTGCGGTCTTATGGGTCTTATGCTAATGCTATGCATTGTACGATGATGCAGGATTTTGACTCGTCATCATGATGACCAGAAATGCTAGTAAGGGAGGATCCAGTAATGATACTGGGGAATCCAGTGAATGCCTTGACCAGATAATTGCCTTGTTAACTCAGCAAGGAACACTTTTGCAATAGAAAAAGGACAGAATGGATCACCTGGAGAGTATTATTCAGGGAAGAGGTCCTGCAGATACTAGAGAGGAAGTAATATAGAAACATGAGGAGGATTTGAGGGTAGAATCCCAAAGGAAATAGGAAGAGGATAGGATAATAGAAGTGCAGCGTAAAGCTGAGGATGATGTAGCAGCCACTAATCAGGCTACTAGAGAGCAGATCTCAGTAGAGCTGAGCAAGGACCTCAAAAAGGTCACTCCTCCCACTTTCAATGGGAAAGCCTTAGGCGATGAGGTTGAGGCTTGGATAGCTACGATGGAAAGGTAATTCCAGGTTTAGAATTTTATAGGGAAGACATGAGCTATGTGGGAAACCTTTCAGTTGAGAGGAGAGGCTATGACTTGGTGGGAGAACGTAATGTCAGAGAAGAAACTTGAACCTGGGCAGGTCACTTGGGAAAAATTTCTACAGCTGTTCAGAACTCGTTGGTTACCAAAGCTCTATTTTGACAAAAAGATTTTAGAATTTCAACATCTAATATAGGGAGTTATGACAGTTACAGCCTATTATGAGAGATTCTACCATCTCATGAAATATGTTCCACAGTACCAAAATGATGAGGAATTCCATACTCGAAAATTCATTATGGGGCTACGACCATAAATTTCTTCAGAGGTATTGATGCATGAGCCTGGATAGATGGAGCCAGCACTTAGAAAGGCTCTAAGATAGGAAGAAAAACTAAAGAGCTTGTTAGCAGTTAGAGAGCCTCAAAAATATGGTAAATCAGGAGGTTTTAAAAGGAAACAAGATAACCATCAGAAGGAAAATGATAGACACTAGATCAGGAACATGAAGAGTCGAGGCAAGGGAAATTCTAGAAATAAGAACAACAACAGGAATAACCAAAACAACAATAATAGGAATGAGAACAAGAATAGTAGGTTTGAGGGATGACAAGGACCACGGGGTGGTTGCTATGTTTGTGGCGGAGACCACTTTGCCAGTCACTATTCCTAGAGGTCAGGTTAGAGAGGGGGTAAAGCCTCTCAAGCTCAGCATCACATCCACGCTACAGTGGATAATAGGCAGGAAGAATTTTAGGCTTCTCCTATTCAGCTGACAGGTAAAATTTTTGGTCATAATGTATCTATACTTGTGGACACTGGTGCAACTGAATGTTTTATAGATCCTAGAGTAGCTTCCAGATTACCCATTAGAGCTGGTTATATGGCTAACCCATGGATTGTAGAATATGTAAACCGGGTAGAGCGAAGGGTAGAACAGTGTTTGGTTTGCAGCGAATTCGAGCTACCCAGCTTCATAACGCAAGTGAATCTCTATGTAGCACCTCTTGGCTCATATGACATAATCCTGGGGATTAATTGGCTAAATGAACATAAAGCCATAGTAAATTGCCAAGACAAGTCTTTTTCATGTTTGGATGATTCAGGGAAGTCTGTAGAGATCAGAGGTGTTAAAAGGCCTCTTGAACTCAGACAGATTTCAACTATGCAATTAAAGAGAGCCAAACAGAAGGGGTGTAAACTTTATGTTTTCCACATGAAGGATTTGGAGGAAACACCTCCTAACATAGATGATTACCCAATCCTTCAGGATTTTAGAGATGTGTTCCCAGAAGACTTGCCAGAACTTCCACCAAAAAGGGAGTTTGATTTCTCTATTGATCTAAAGCCTGGGACTGAACCACAGTCTAAAGCTCCTTATAGAATGACTACTATAGAGATGTATGAACTAAAGGTTCAAATTCAGGATCTCCTTGATAAAGGATTTATTCGTCCTAGCATTTCACCGTGGGGTGCACCAGTATTTTTGTTAAAAAGAAGGATGGTACTTTGCATTTATGCATTGATTACAGGATGTTAAACAAAGTAACCATCAAGAACAGATACCCTCTACCATGAATAGATGAACTATTCGATCAGATGAAAGGAGCAACAGCGTTCTCAAAGATTGATCTACGATCTGGGTACCATCAACTCAGAATCAAAGACGAGGACATCCATAAAACAGATTTTAGAACAAGATATGGGCACTATGATTTTGTAGTTTTTCCTTTTGGGCTGACAAATTCCCTAGCAGCTTTCATGAACCTAATGAACAGCATGTTCAGGGATTGTCTGGATAAGTTCATGGAGATTTTCATTGATGATATCCTAATATACTCCAAAATTGTTGAGGAGCATGAGGAGCATTTGCGAATATTTTTGCAGTGATTAAGGGAACGAATGCTTTATGGAAAACTATCCAAATGTTCATTCTACCAGAAGAGAATCCATTACTTGGGCCATATCATATCCAGAGAGGGTATTGCGGTTGATCCAGCCAAGATCAAAGCAATACTTGAATGGCCTACTCTTGCTAATGTTCATGAAGTCCAGAGTTTTATGGGATTGGCCGGTTATTATCAGAAGTTTGTGGAAGGTTTTTCTAAGATAGAAGCACCTATTACATCCCTTCAAAGAAAAGGGAAACGGTTCGAGTGGACAGAGACTTGTGAGCAAGCCTTTCAGTTGTTAAAACAAAAGCTCACGTCCGCTCTGATATTGATCATTCTTGATCCAAATGGTCAATTTACAATTATCACAGACGCGTCAGGTGAAGGCCTAGGAGGCGTGTTGATGTAGAATGGCAGAGTTGTGGCTTATGAGTCACGAAAACTGAAACAACATGAGGTAAATTATGCTCCACATGATCTGGAACTTGCAGCGATTGTGCATGCCTTACAGATGTGGAGACTGTAACCACCTGAATTTGGTCTGTCGCAACTATGGACCCTATTTTCCCTAAGTGTGATCATACCCTCGATTTATGTCCAAATGACCCTGTTACTGTTTGGCATAATTCTTTTAATTAATTTAATGTCCTAGGTATTTTTGTCACTAATTTATATTATCTATTATAGCCATACAATTCAAATCAATTTCGACCAATCAAATCAAATCAAAATCAAACATGGCTATAGTATTTAATTATAAAGGAATTAAATAAATCCCTATATCAAATAACCACTTGCATTTCAACCCATTCCCCTAGCCTATTTAATTTAATTAAAATGGCTATAGTCCTCTAATTATTAAAAAGCAATTAAATTGTTTAAATAATTAATTCCTATATTTCTAAATGAATTAAATAATTTTATTTCATTTATTAATATTCCCTTTAACCCCAACCTAACCCATCTCAACCACTTCTACCCTGGGTTCTAACCCTTCTCACCCCATTCACCCATGCTAATTTAATCCTAATCCTAAATTCTTCTCTAACCCACTTCCTAATGTTGTCACATTCCATTAAGGAAT
>MU224608.1:1990453-2036924 GCA_018584345.1 Thuja plicata | reverse complement strand
CTCATGCTAGTTTACTATTCCTATTTCATCTTTTTAGAGTTAAAATACATGCTTTTACATCATTTAGCTTGTTTTTAAATCAAATCCTTCATGCTAGGTTGTATTAGTCACTGATTCATAGCATATTCTGAGGGCTGATATGTTGTTAATCACACTCCTCCTAGTTAGCAGGAAATAAGTCAGTTTTAGTGGGTTCTCTATGCTTTTCATGCTTTACTAACCCCTTTGATGCTAATATAATGACTTATTGAGTGTTTGTGTTGATTCTGACAGGTACCCATTTACACACACAGAGAGACATTACCTACTCATAAAACCCTTTGAGTTGCGGACCGATCACATGGGACTACAATATATTTTCACGTAGCCAAACTTGAACGCGAGACAAAGGCGTTGGCTCGAGTTCTTGAGCGAGTATGACTTTGGTATAGAATATATCAAAGGAAAGGAGAACAGAGTGGCAGATGCACTCAATAGGAGACGGCATTTATCCACCATATCCACTACCAGGACACACTTGAGAGAGCATGTGCTAGAGCAGTTACCTGGTGATGACCATTATGAGATGGTCCAATCTCCCTTGCAGACAGATCCTACTGATTACAGGTTCAGTGGCTATTCTTTTGATAGTGATGGTATCCTGCGATACCAGACCAGGATGTATATTCCCGACCGTGTAGGGTTGAGGAAGATTGTTTTGCCGGAGATGCAATGTGTTCCTTATGCTGGTCATCCAGGGGTGACCAAGATGCTTAATGACGTGAGACCATTGTATTTCTGGCCTGGGCTGAAGCGTGATATTATAGCTTTTGTGGCCCAATGTTTAGAATGCCAGCGAGTCAAGGCTGAGCATATTCATCTAGCAGGATTGTTGTACCCTCATGATATACCAGAATACAAGTGGTAGTTCATAAGCATGGAATTTATTCAGGGTCTTCCCATGAATAGATAGAGGCATGATGTTATCTTGGTGGTAGTTGACAAACTCACCAAGGTAGCACACTTCATACCTGGCAGCTTGCGAGACGGTTCCCTACCTCTTGCTAGGAAATTTGTTCATGAGATCTTTCATTTAGATGGGGCTCCGGAGACTATTATTTTAGATAGGGATACTCATATGACATCAAGGTTCTGGACAACCTTGAATGCATCCCTAGGTACACGACTGAATTTTAGTACTTCATACCACCCTCAGACAGATGGTCAGACAGAGAGGGTGAATCAGGTCGTGGAGGATCTATTGAGCATGTACTGCATTGATCAACAGTACAAGTGGGAAGAATATATATCACTGGTGGAGTTTTCTTATAACAACTCCTTTCATGCATCTTTAGGCATGGCACCATTTGAGGCATTGTATGGATGCAAATGCCGCACACCCATTAGTTGGGACAGGGTAGAGGATCGAGTGGTTATTGGTCCTGATATGCTCTACAAGATGGAAGAGCAAATGACATTGATCCGCTCACATCTGAAGGAAGCAGTTGATAGGCAGAAGAGTTATGAGGATAAAAACTACACCTTCAGACAATTTTAGGTTGGAGATAAAGTGTTCTTGCGTGTACGGCCACAAAAGAGTTCTATCTCTTTTGGCAGGGCGTCAAAGTTAGCCCCACGCTATGTTGGTCCATTTGATGTGCTGGAAGTCATCAATCCGGTGGCTTACCGACTTGCTCTACCGCCAGCTCTTGCCCATATTCATAGTGTTTTCCATGTTTCATTATTGAAACCTTATCATCTTGATGCCTCTCACATTTTGGATTGGCGTGCTTTACAGGTGTAGGATCCGGGAGTGGTCTTAGTGGAGCCTACTCGGGTCGTTGACCAGCGTACCATCAGGGTGCGCAATGCTGATGTGCTCCAGTATAAGGTCCAATGGGACCAATTTTCAGCTGATAGTGCTACATGGGAGGATGCGGATGACATGTGTCGTTCCATCCCTCATCTTTTCAGTTAGATGTGGTTTATGTTTGATAGACCATAGACTTTTGATGTGATATTTTACTCATGCTACAATGATTTTTTGGGTGTGATGATTATGGATTTGATGTTTTGGATATTGGTATACTTTAGTTGTGTTTGAAATATCATGTTGGAGACACTATCTATACACTTCTCTGCTTTCTATTATGAGATAATGCTTCTGATACTTTTGATTTGGTTTCGAAAATTATTGATGAAATAATCATATCATATTATGCTTACATTACAAATGATTATGTATATGTTTCTGTTGTTGGTACTTACATGACATTAGGACGATGTCTCTTCCAAGTGGGGAGGGATGTCACGACCGGTTTTGTGACCTCCTAGTTAAGCGGATCCTTCTATCGAATTAGGCTGACTTGGATGACTCGACATGGCTGGGTAATTATGAAATTGGTAAAATGTTGCAATTTTAGAATGCTTTATTGAGTTTGGAGGTATATTTCTTATGAGAATTACTGATGATAGTTTTATTGTTGAGTGGTTGAGTGGTTGTAGGTTGGAGGACAGGGGTGTGGTCAAGGAGAGAGATCTAGCTCCCCGCCTAGTGTCAGATTCGGATGCCGTAGTGCCACGCACACACCACTTTATAAACATTTATTAGTTTGTTATGAGTGTTTAATGTTAAATGAATGAAAATAAATATCTACAAGCATTTTTTTTGTTTTTTTTTTTATTATTTTATCTAAATGGAAAATGTGAACCGGATTATGCTAATTTTATAGTTGTTAGGAATTGCTATATTGGAAAATAATTTTAAATATCCAGACTATAGATGGAATTTGAAAATATAAAAATTGTGTTTTCAAAATTATGTGTCCAAAATCCTTTTTCTTTTACCTTCATATTTACGGAAGTAAACCAAGAATCAGTTGGGGGAAAATGGGGATATAATGCCAAGAAATTCTTCATTATGGGGAGGTTTTTCTTTCTGGACATGCACGGGGAAAATAGCTGGAAAATGGGAACTAGGCAAGGAAGGGTAACTGCAAGATGATAGTCTACAACTTTGAAAGAAACAGAAAGGTTGATTCTGTACTTGTACAGGCAAAGAAGACTTCGAATATCTCCAACTCGCACATTCCAGGTTCTTTTCTTTGTGATGTATTACCACTGCTGTATGAAACATAAGTTACAATCAGTAAATATCTTTTCCTTCTAAACATATGCATAGATGTGGATGTTTCGAGAGATAGGGAGACTCCAGTTACAGTTTGTAGGCAAAGGTAGCCGCAGCTTAGAAACCTTTATACTGTTACTGCGGGTCATTGGTAGTTGATTGTTTTGCATATCATAGTTTCTATGCCTACCATTGGACAGACATAAAATAAATGTGACGCCCCGCCCTACCTTTCTGTAGGCTATTCTTTTCTATATGGAATAACCGGTGGCCAGCACTACCTTTATGATTAGTGGCTGCCCGTCCCTCATAATAGTAAATAGGGCTGTAGAATTGGTGTTAATCTCTTCTGCAGTAGCCGTAGGATCTTTTTAATACTTGAATGTTTAGCATATAACTTCCTCCTTGATTCTCATGCGCGAGCCGCTATCTCCTCTGCCTCCCTGTTGCTGAATGTTTTCCTAGCATTGAAACAGTTTTGGTTTGATTGTTACTTCCTTTGGGGGTTATGGTGGATCCCTGTTGGGAAGCTTCGCTTTAACATTGTAACACCTTGCAGTTCTGCCCTGCGTTTATAATTTTTTTTTTATAGGGTATCACTTGTCTTTTTTAGTTAGATTAAGGAATGCAACTATGGATTAGGAGTAAGTTACTCCATGTTCCTATAACTTGAAATGATTGCTGGGTGTGTCTCACAGTTATATTTCTTGGTTTTTTTTTTAATAATTATGCCAAATGTATATAAGAGAATGGGATACAAATTGTTTTTACGACTTGGTAGTGAACAATAACAATTGGGAGTCTGTGAATTACAATAAGATTGAGTTCAGTGGACATTTTTTTTTTAGCTTACAGAACACAGATTTGTAAATGGGAATAGTAGACAGCTACGCTGGTAAAAAAATATTCAGAATACAGTACACCAACCACGGTGTGCCTTGAGAACTCGGTCTGTGGGTGTGTTTTTTTGTTTATATATAATATAAAACCTTGTAGAAACAATGGAGAAAAGGGAACTCATTGTATTTGACGAAATCTTTTTCTGTACTCAAGAAACTGCATGCTATGTCTTTGTAGTTTATTTTGCTTCTTTGTGAGTAGCTGATTTATACTATGAGAATTTACTACGTGCCTTTTGTTTGCAATAAGAATCTGGTGTCTGTAATTATTGAATTTGGTGCTTAATTGTAGAGTCACTTTCAGATCCTTGGAATCATATTGATGGAAATATGAAAGAGATCATTGTTGTTTTGCCGGAATAAGTCAGATAATTACCCCTGTATTTTGGCAGGCAGTTAAATCTTCTTTGTTGTTTTTTTTGTTGTCGCATTTGATGTGTTTTATCCATTGCAAGCCTGTTTGATGATTTTTTTTTATAGATGAACTTTATTTGATCTCTTAAATACAAACAATATCATAAGAGAGAAGACCGATTGAAATCTTATAGCAGAATTTAGTTTTATCATACTAAATGATTTGACATGCACAGTGAAGTGATTGATAAATTTAATGAATTAAGTTCAAGAGAGCTGGTATTTTATTTTATTCTTTTTATATGGAATCAGGAATGTATCAACTAGAAAGGAAGTTGTGCCGAATGTAGAGATCAAGGGAGGGTAAAAGTTGTTTTTCCTGCCAGTTCAAATCTGGAATAAATGCTTTGGCCAAAGTAGAAAATTGCATAAGTTCTTATTGATTATGCTTGGTTATCCTTACCCCTTGCTACATCCGTTGTATAGAACCTACTGTAGGCATATGTGCTTGTAGGTTAAGTTACACGGCTGCACTAAGACCATCCGAATCTGCCAGTAGCGAGAAGCTAGGCTTTCGTTGCAGGGACGGGGCGTTCTTCATGTCAGGAAGAACCTCGTGGAAGCTCATCACTTTCAGAGCTGACCACTCCACGGTTGGGCGGTAAAAGCACCTGGACCCCACCTATATTCTCGAGGAAGCATAAGGGACTCAGTCCGAGGCTTAGGAGATAGAAACTGATGAGTTGATACTTCCAATGTTTAATTTTTCTCTTCTTTCTCTACTTCCATGTTGTACTTTATCTAGTGTTCGACAAGCTGGTCAACACTTATGGATGTAATAAATTTTGTTGTAATGATTTAAATTGTATATTTAATTCCTATATCCAACAAGTTGGTTGGCATGTAATTATATGTATTATATCTTGTGATTCATTTTACTTTGACAAGATGGTCTTTTGTATGAACTTCATTGATGTAAATTTTGGAGTTTAATGACTGGGATGTCGACTTGGTCTTTCGACTATTCGACTTTCGACTTATTATGTTAAAAGCATATGTGGCATTCTTTGTGAGTTTTCAGTCTTTACATGATGCCTTCATTTTTCAAGGTATGCGGTAATGTCTTGTCTTTTTACATTATTTCACAAGGTCGCAAATGTTAAGTCATGTTACCTATCAAGGTTCTGAGCACGTGAGTAATATAAAAACCAAGCTGTATTTCAAGGTTGCAAGTGATATTTTGTTAGAGAAGTTTCATTTCATGAGCTTGCAAGTACTTGAATGATTAACTGCTATTCCCAGGTCACATATTCTATTTTTTTTAAAGTTCTTTTACCTTGTGATTTATCGAATGAAGAAAATGTTATGTTGTTGAAAGGTCACAAGAATTTGGCGCTTAAGTCCTTTTAACCTACGAGTGTCCAAAATGGTTATTCTAGAGGCTTAGTTGGCCTTATTAACTATTTGTTGATTTATTTGATGTCTAGCATGTTAGGTTGAGAGCAGGCGATGATTTAAAATTTATTTATTTTGTGGTTATTTCATGCTTGCAAGTGTTAAATCTTATAACAATTTTAGGTTGTGAGTTTGTGATAAAACTTAAAAGGTTGGAAATTTTCTAAGGTCATATGCTCGCAAGAGTTTGAGTCAAGTTAATATTTAAGTTGTGAACTCACAATTAAGATCTATGTTGATGAAGATAAATGACCATCACATGCTTGTTAGAGATGTTAAACTTTTAGGGCTTCCATGGTGGATTTAAAAAAGTTACACAGTGTTTCTTGTCTATTTTTTGCATGAATAGGTTGCAGAGAGGTGTTGTAGCCATGTTTTTTTCCTTTTGTGTCTCCTTTGTGGAGTGAAATCAGTCGCTTAGGTCTCTTTGTCTTTGCTGGTGTGTTTTGTGCTTTAAACACTTTAGTTCATACATCCCACATTGGTCGTGCGGTGAAGAAATGTAACATTTTTATACCCAAGCCCACAGTAGGTTAAGAGTCAAAAGGAAAGCACCTTTTTGGATGATGGTTTGTGAAGTGTTGCAGTTAGTGTAAGCTAGCTAGCAGACAAGGTGGATATTTTTTGGACCCATGCTTAGGTGATGAGGTCGAGAAGATGGTAGGTGGTAGCAGGGTGCGATGGCATAGTCTAAGTCATCACAGGTCATATCAGACCATGTAGTATCATGGGTGTGACATGTGGCAGGCTTGACAGGTGGTAGGCTAGGTTGGATGGACAAGAGGTAGAGGTTCTAGCGAGTAAACTGGTGTCACGTGGCATAGTGGGTAGGCTAGTTAGGTAGGAATGAAAGACAGATCAAATTAGATTGACGTGTGGTAGAAAATGGAAAGGATCATGAGGGGAAGATCATGATCCAATGATGATGCGCTACCACGTGAAGGAAATATGCAATAAAGTTAAGCATCACGTGATGGTGAAGAGGCTTAATGTATCGAGATCAGTGACAAAGTAAAGAATGTGGGGCCTACCTAGAAAAAGAGATAGGTGGTTCTAAAGCCCAATGGAATGTTTCCACATAGAAATTGGTGGGCCCAAGTGTGGGTGCTTTTCACTGAATCTCAAAATAATTTTTGCAAAGACTTAAGTGATTCAGCGACTCAACACAGACCATAGATGAAGGGAAAGATGTACAGTTGGCGTTAAATCACCTAATAAACCAAGGGATAGGTAAAAAATCTAGCAATTTATCAACTACATTATCTATGAGTCTCATGATAGACCATGGTCAAGCCTTGGTTAGTTAAAACAAGTTTCATAAGATGAAAGGGTAACATAAAGTACATCGATGGCTCTATTTTAAAGTTGTAAAAAGATCTTGATTATGATTGTTGAAGTTTTTGGCACCAGAGAAGTAGCTATTGTATGGAATATTTAAAATTTTTAAATTTCTCTACACATTTTTGCAAGGTGGCATGTTCTCAGACTTGAAGGGGAGTGGCTCAAATTCCCTTTTTTCCAATATCAGTCTTAATCACATTGTTTGTGTGTCTGTGGTTGTGTTCTATGGTTCTTAGCACATTTACTATAGCATGGTAGTCTCATGGATCCATGGTTTCACATTCTATTTTGGGATGTCTCTACCCATGCTTTGTTTGTTCTACATTAATTAGATTGATCATTTCTCTACGGCTTGGCAAGTGGTTTGTCAGGATAGATCTTTTCAATGATCTTTTGGAGAAAGATCAAATTACAAGATAAGATTGTATTGATTTGTTGGAGGGACTATTTTTGAGAACCCTCTCATAGGGTTTCACCCTTCTTCTTAAGGATTTACTTTCTTTGTTTTAAGGGTTCTAGAACTTTTACCCTAAATATTGGCTTAGAAGTTTGAGTTCAGGGATATATTTGATTTTGCATTAGACTCTAATTCATGATAAGATAGATAATTTTTTATCTTTTGCAAGTTATTAAATGGTGTGGTTATTCAATCATATGGTTACAAATTTGGACTCATTATACTTAATACAATTGTCTCAATTTCGAGTCTCTCCTTATTTTTCATTGCATGAGTTTTGGATTTTATAGTCCAATACATAGAGTTATCTGTGTGTATGTTTCATTCCATAGTTCTGATTTAGGATCAGATTAAACATGATTTTGGTGAAACATAGATTCATTTGATGTATATGCATAGGGACCTTATAAGCAGGTGTATGATCTAAGATACTTGTGTTTATGGCTGTGAGCCCTTTCCAATAAGTTGTCTTTTGTTTCAGTACTTGGATTGAAGAATTTTCCCAATGGATAAGGCACCGATCAGAAGCTTTTCTATTATTTGTTGATGCATGTCAGATATTGTTTGGAAATATTCAAAAAATTTACATCAAAATCATAACTAAGTTCTTTCATATCCTATGGTTGTTGGTTGTATGTCCTACTTGGTAATAGAGATTCAATGAATACCTAATTAGTATTTAGCACTTTCTTACCATTATATGTTGTTGTAATCCAAAGTGATAAATAGTTATAAAGAGTCATGTGTTATCTAGATTAGGTGTACTTACCTTTTTTTTTTAAAGCTAGACGTGTAGAGGGCAGTCTTGTCCCTATAGTTTGTCCAATTTTCTTGCAGAGCTTCCATACTTGGAGCTAACCACTCCTAATATCATTCTCAAGGCATATTGGTGGCTTTAGATAGCATATACATTTTTAAACACCAAAAAAATGGTGGCTCCGCTGGGGATAGAGTGTAGAATAGTGTCCTAGTTGACCAGTAAGTTGAACATCGGACGTATAGAGTATCTTGTATTCTATTAGTGTTGTTCCTTCCATTTTCATTCTGGTAAGTGTTGTATTTTACCAACTTCTTGGGTGGTGACTCTCAGATTTCTCTGTAGCAGTGCTGATTGACATGTTTCAATTTACATGCACTTTCTTGACATGAGTCCTATGAACACTAGAGCTTGGGTGAAGAGAATTCCTAAAGAAAATATGGAGGATGAGTTTTCAACCACCTCTAAGGCTAATCATCGAAGGAAAGGAAAGAAAAATAGGATTTCCCCCCAAAATGAGAGATAAGTGGAGAACACAAGAATAGAAGAACCAATCCAGTGAAGTCAGGAAGGCAATGCATCAAAGTATGAAGAGGCTGATGTTTTGGGATTGGGTGCTTATGAATATTATCACTCTCCTAGTAAGAAAGAAATTGCAGAATCCGATACTACTCTCTCTGATTCTGATAGTGTAGAAGAAGAGATTACTAAACTAGATAGTAGAATCCATGAGAAAATTGTAGAAAAAGAAGAGAGAAAGAAAAGGATGATAAAATTAGAGATGACCAAAGTTTTCTTGAGAAAAATAAATCGCAATCACAAAGATTGGAGGCAATGAAACATGTTGATGAACCTAAACAAGTTGAAGAGGAACCTGTCATCCAATCAGCTCCTACAACCCAAGGACCAAAAAATAAGGGTAAGAAAGAAATGAAAAGTGTTCAAATAGATGAACCTGTGAATCCCAAGGTTTCATTAGATCAGATGTCCAAGTTAGGTAGTGATCTATAAAGGGCTATAATGGAAAAGTAAATATTAGCTAAAGAGCTTGGAAAGGCCGAGTTGGAGGCTTCTTCTCTAGAAATGAAGAAGAAGATGGATTTTCGCAGGAAGACTTCTAGGTGTGCTAGTGCTGAAGTAGCTACAACATCACATGCTAAAGAATCTTCTTCTCAAGATGGAAACCATTTTCCAAGGGGACCAACTCATGCAAAAAGGTACAAACAATTCTCCTTCATTGATGTTCCTGGTTATCCAAATGTAGTTCCTAATGAAATCAGAGATAAACTTCCCAAGTTTGTTGGGAATAATGTTATTACTGGTGAGAAACATTTAAAAAATGTATTGATATGATGGATGACACTGAGATCATGCATGAGGATTTATTAATGAATTGTTTGTGCAATCTCTAGTTGAAGATGCTAGGGAATAGTTTAGGGGTTTTTTTTTTGGCTCTATAGGATCTATGGATGGTTTAGAGAGCTATTTCAAGGAACAATATGGTGATAAAAAAAAAAAGGTTTTACATTAAATGAGCTCAATAATATTAAGAAACATTAAAATGAGGATGTTTCTAAATTTAATACAAGATTTCAGAAGGCCATGCATAAATTGTTTCAAGTTTTAAGGCTTGATAATATGGTTTTTCTTGCCATTTATTTGAATGCTTTTGACTCAAAGATGGGTTGATTCCTTAGATTTAAGAATCCTATAACTCTCTAAGATGCATATAAAAAAATAGTGAATATTAAGACAAATAGGAGAGTGTCAAGGAAGTTGGGTAGAAGAGAAGATTGGAAGCCTGCTAGGAAAGAATCAGATAGGCCTTATTCTTTTAAGCCTAAAGGTGAAGTAAATATGAAACCAATTCTAAGTGTTATTAAAGATTTAAAACTTGTAGATTAAACAAATTTCAGGGTTCCAAATAATGATAGAAGGCCTATTACTAATATTTTCAATAGGCAGCCAAGGATGCAAAGCTATCCCTATACTACCCAATGGAAAGATGGGAAGACTATTTCCCCACAAAGAAAAGACAAGCCTAATGGTAACACTCATGATCCTTTACAAATAAATTATTTCAATACATGTGATGATCTCTCATGGTGCATGAATTTTCAATCCCCACATAGCCCTGATTATTGTGCAATTGCTTTGAACATATTTGCAAGTGAGGCACAACAAGAAAGAGAAGAAGATGATGAACTATATGATGATAGTGGTTGTTCAATGAATTCTTCATTTTTGAGGAGTGACGAAGAATATGACGAGGAAAATGGAAATAAATACTTGTTTTCATCTGAGGAAGAAGAAGAAAGAATGGATGACATAATGTGCAATCCTACAAGTGATAATGAACCTTTTGTAGTAAGAATACCCTTATATGAATAAATTGCACAAATTATTACAGACATGGTTGGTCAAGCAAGGAGTAAAAAAAATTTGAGAAGCAGAACATTGGGAAATGTTGATGGCGGACCCTCTGGTATTTTTGTTAGACATGTAGGAGAAAATACTGAGAAAGCACTAGGAAAAGAAAGGCCTATTGATGGTCACAAGAAAAAAAATTCAGGAAAGGAGATAAGCCTGATATTCCAACTATTGTCCATAAGGTGAAAGTAAAGACATCAGAAACAAATGTTCTGTCCTTTCGTGAGGATAGAAAAAAGACTAAACCATGCTTTTCTACTCAAGTTGAAAATGAAAATATTATTACTTTGAAGAAAGGCATTTGTGATTTGAAATATACTATAGCTGATATGGGGTAGTTGTTGTCATAGATCATAGTCAAGGTTCCACTCTTGGAGATGATGAGGATTGAGGAACAAAGGGAAAAAAACTTTAACATGGGTGAGAAGCATCTCTTCCACAAGAATATAGGAGCAATAAGAAGTTGAAAAAATGGGAAAATCATAAGATAAATTTGATAACAAATTGAAATAATTAGAGGTGATTGTCTCAAAGATCCCTTAAGTCTTCTTAAGTACAAATCATGTGAGCACTCCTTAGGGAGTTGTAGATCAATTTTTCTTGAATTTGGTCATAAATGGTAAAAGACTAAAAAATTGTATGATAGATTATGGGGCATCAAATACTATTGTGTCAGTAGAAATCATGAATTCATTAGGACTGCAGGTTGATTCATGGGAAATTTGAAGCAATGGACTCTAGAGAAGTACCTGTCATGGGTACCATTAAGGCCGTACCTTATGGAATTGTTGCATGCCCTGAGACGATGCTAACCTTGAGTGTTTTGGTAGTGGACATTCCTCCTCAGTATGGAATTCTCCTATCTAGGAAGTGGAATGCCTCAATGGGAGGGAATATTTAGTGTGATCTCTCATTTTCTACCATTGATGTCACTAGTCAAAGTGTGAAGGTATCTAGAGAAACAAGAACTCCTCACATGATTGAGGAAATTGATAATAATAATAATAATATGAACTACTTCTTGGATACTGACATTGGATCTCTCCAAGTCCAAGATGGGAAGGATGGGGTAGAAAATCAGCATGTGTTGTTCACTCAAGAAAAATATAATATAATAGACAAAAATGACTTGTGGACAATGTACTTTGATTGTGCAAGCTTAAAGGAATGAGCAGGTGTAGGATTTTAGTTAATAACTCCTAGTGGTAGGACTTACAAGTTCTCATTCTCCTTGTTATTCACATGTATTAACAATATTGCAGAGTATGAGGCCTTGCTGATTGGGCTAATATTGGATTCAAGAACCAACATAAAGAACCTCAGGGTAATTGGAAATTGTGAATTGGTGATCTCTAAAATAAGATCTAAATATGCTTCAAAAAATCAGAGACTAAGGTAGTATAGGAATGTTGTATGGAATGAAATAGGAAGTTTTCATAGTTTTGGTATTGACCGGATGGATATGAATCAAAACAAAATGGAAGACTTATTGGCTAATATTAATTTACGATCAGGAGATGTCAGCTTTGCAGGAATTTGTAAGATTGAAATTCAATCCAGGCCTTCTATCCCACACAATATTGAAAGTTGGCAAGTTTTTAAAGATGATTTAGATATTTTGAGATTTTTGCATTGTGAATTAGATTTTGGAAACAAAGAGATGAACTTCAGTGGGTATGCAGAGACTGTGGATGGTACAGACACTATTATGGCATGGAGATATTACAACTGAATTCAAATAGAGTTCCCAAAGGATTGGTTGTACTTAAGAAAGATTTTGACAATAAGGACAAGTCTTATTCTACAAGAATTTTGAACAAGTCTGAGAACTTGGAGGAAGTAAATTTTGGGACAGATGAAGCTCCTAAGATGGTATACATTAGTAAGAATTTATCCTCTAAACTCAGAGAGTTGTTGGTAAACCTTCTCAATAAATACAAACATGTCTTTTCATGGTCATATGATGATTTGAAGGCAAATAGGGAGGACCTTTTCCAACACGAGATTCCTTTAAGAGAGGGCACAAAGCCTTTTAGATAAAATTAAGACCTATCAATCCCAGCCCTAGCACCTAAGATGCAAGAAGAATTGAAGAAGATGAGGGATTCAGGAATAATTAAACCAATAAGACATTCAACATGGGTATCAAATTTGGTAGCAGTAAGAAAGAAAAATGGTGATATTAGACTTTGTGTAGATTTCAAGAACTTGAACATCAATTCATTAAAGGATAAATATGGGTTGCCTAAAATGGAAGCTATGTTACATAGAGTCACTTGATCAGAGTTGATGTCTATGTTTAATAAATTTTTAGGGTACAATCAGGTTATGGTTAAGGAATCACAATAGTTCAAGACAACATTCAACACACCATGGGGTATTTATGTGTATGTAAGAATGCCTTTTGGTTTGAAAAAAACTAGAGAAACATTTCAAAGAGCCATAGATGTAACATTAATAGATTTTATAAATGATTTTCTAGCAGTATACCAAGATGACCTTACTGCCTATTCAACAAACGAGGAACAACATTGTGGTCATCTTGAGAAAAAATTTGTAAGAGCATTGGAATATGGGGTTTCTTTTAACCCAAAGAAGTGTGTTTTTGGGGTGACAGGGGGAAATCTTTTAGGGAATATTGTGTCTACGGATGGAGTGATAATTGACTCTGAAAGGATAGATACAATTGACAAGATCCCTCAACCTAAGAATGTCAAGGGCATTGAATATTTATTTGGGTAGGTAAATTTATTGAGGAGATTTATTACTAACTTTGCTTAAGCTAGTATTCCAACCTCAAGGATGATGTAGAAAGGAGCGAAGGTAGAGTGGAATCAAGAAGCATGCAATGATTTTTTAGGTATCAAGTTGGCTATCAAGGATGCTCCAGTCTGAAGAACACTAGATTATGGTAACCATTTGCAAATCTTCTCCTTTGCTTCATATAATACCATTGATGCAGTGTTACTATAAAAGAATGTAGAGGGCTTTGAGTATCTCATTTAGTTTTTTAGTAAGTGCTTGCAAGAAGTGGAACTCAAATATGAAATCATGGAAAAAAAAGCTTGTGCTTTAGTCAAACTTGTCAAAGATTTTAGTTGTTATTTGGTAGGAGCAGTTGTGGTTTCTTATGTACCCAATGCTACTGTGAAGGATATTCTAGTCTAGCATGAGGTGTCAGGAAGAATATGTAGATAGATAAATAAGATCCAAGAATTTATCATTGATATTCATATTACAAAGTTGGTTAGGGGTATGGGACTTGAAAAGCTCATGGCTTAAATAAATTTGGATGGCAATCACATAAATATATTAGAGGAGGACCAAAGGCCCTATATTTGTGATATAGATTGTTGTGACTAGTATAAAGATATTGTTGGATATCTACAGAAAATGGTGTTACCCCCTGACATGGATGAAAAAAGGAAAAGAATAGTCAAGTTGTAGACTGTTAAGTATGCAATATTTAATGGGCAGTTATGGTGGAGAAGAAATGAATGAGTATTGCTCAAGTTTGTTGATCTTGAAAAATCCAAAACATTGATGGAAGAAATGCATTATGGTGCATGTGGAGGCCATTACATGGCTAAGAATATTACACACAAAAATATTAGATATAGTTTTTGGTGGCCAACTATCTTCAAGGATGCCCATAGTTATGTTAAAAAATGTAATGCATGCCAAAGATTTTTAGGTAAGCTCAAGTTTGGGGGAATTGTTTCCTTTGAAGCCTGTTGTAGTTGAAGCACCTTTTTTCAGAAATGGGGAATGGACTTCATTGTTGAGATTGAAAACAAGTCAAGTGGAGGCCATTCATGGATTCTAGTAGCAACTGACTAGTTTTACTAAATGGGTTGAAGAAATCTCCACTAGAATGGCTACTATTAACATTGTGACTGATTTTATGCTAAAGAATGTCTTGACTAGTTTTGGATGTCCAGAGAGTATTGTGGTGGATAATGCATTGTGTTTCAGATCAAAAGAGTTTGGTGATTTTTGATAGAAGTATGAGATCCAAATCTCTTACTCATACCCATATCATCCACAAGGGAATGGCCAGGCTAAATCTAGTAATAAAAGTTTGATCAAGATACTTAAGAGGATGTTGGACAAAAACAAGAAAGCTTGGGATTCAAAGTTGCAGTTAGAACTATGGGCTGACAGAGTAATAGTCAAGAAAGAAATTGGTTGTGCACCCTTTTATTTGGTGTTTGGAATTCATGGTAGGTTGCCTCAAAACAATCTACTGTAGATGTATAAGTTTTTCCAAGAGTATGATGAAGAGATGGATGATTATATGAGAATTAGGATGGATGACTTGATACAACTAGATGAATAAAGGAGGGATGCAAATGAAAAAAATGTTCAGTTGTAGTTGCAGTACAAGAATCTATTTCACAAAAGAACAAATGTCAGAAGTTTTGAAGCTGATGACTTGGTCCTGATGTGGAATACCAAACTTGAGGATAAAGGTAAACATGGTAAATTTGATCCTGTTTGGCTTGGGCCATACATTATTGATAGTAAATGGGGTTCAAACTCTTATATTCTTAATGACTTGGTTGGAAATGATTTATAATTTCTTGTTCATGGACAATTATTGAAATTTTAGTTTTCTTGAAGTCTCTAATACATGAATAATACTTGTAAATATGTTTCTTTAGTTTTAGGGGTAGGTCTTCGTTCAGTTGTTTCATGCTTTATGTTTTATGTTAGGTTTTCTTTCCATTTTTTGGGTGGTCTACTTATCCCTAAGATTATTGATCCTTGCTATGGCTATGAGAGACATACATCCCCAGTCAGAGCCACTGTTAGAGATGTTAAACTTTTAGGGCTTCCATGGCGGATTTACAAAAGTTGCAGAGTGTTTCATATCTATTTTTTGTGTGAATAAGTTGAAGAGAGGTTTTGTAGGCATGTTTTGTTCCTTTTATGTTGCCTCTATGGATTAAAATCAGTCACTTAGGTCTCTTTGTCTTCTCTAGTGTGGTTTTCATTTAAACGCTTCAAGTCATATATCCCACAATAGTTGTGCAGTGAAGAAATGTAACATTTTTATACCTGAGCCCACAGTAGGTTGAGCCGAAGGGAAAGTGCCTTTTCTGCTGAGGGTTTGTGAAGTGATGTGGTTAGTGGTGGAAAGCTAGTGGACAAGGTGGATAATTTTTGTGGGCTTGTGCTCAGGTGACAAAGTCAAGAAGATGACAGGTGGCAGTAGGGTGCGATGGTGCAGTCCAAGTCATCGCAGGTCCAGTCAGACCATGTAGTAGCGTGGGTGTGACATGTGGCAAGTTTGACAGGTGGCAAGCCAGGTTGGATGGACATGTGACAAAGGTTCTAGTGAGTAAAGTGGTCCTACATGGCACAATCGATAGGATGGTTAGGTGGGACCAAAAGATAGATCAAATCAGATGGTGACTCATGGCGGTAAATGGAAAGGATTGTGAGGGGAAGATAAAGATCCAACCATGTTGTGCTACAACATGAATGTAATATTTGAGGAATTTAAGCATCGCACGATGGTGAAAAGGCTTGATGTGTCCAAATTAGTGACAAAGTAAAGAATGTGGGGCCTATACAGGAAAATAGATAGGTGGTTCAGAATCCCAATGGGATGTTTCCACCTAGAAATTTGTGGGCCCAAGTGTGGGTGCTTGTCGCTGAATCTCAGAATAATTTTTGTAAAGACTTAAGTGATTCAATGACTTAGTTCATACCGTAGATGAAGGGCAAGATGTGTGGGGCATTCAATCGCATGATAAACCAAGGGTTAGGTAAAAGGTCTAGCAATTTGGATACTATTTTATCTCTAAGTCTTGTGATAGACTGTGGTTGAGTCTGGGTTAGTTAAAACAACTTTCATAAGGTGCTTGGGTAATGTAAATTACATCGATGACTCTCTTTTAAAGTTGAAAAAAGATCTTGATTGTGACTATTGAAGTGTTTGGCACTAGAGAAGTAACCGTTGTATGGAATATTTTAAATTTTTTAAATTTCTCTGAGTATTTTCATAGAGTGGCATGTTGTCAAACTTGAAGGGGAGTAGCTTGAATTTATTTTTTGCCCATATCAGTCTTAATGGTACTGTTTGTGTGTCTGGGGTTGTTTTCTGTGGTTCTGATTACATTTACTACAACATGGTGGTGTCCTGGATCTATGGTTTCACATTCTATTTTGAGATATCTCTGCCCATGCTATGTTGGTTCTGCGTTAATGATATTGATCATTTCTCTGTAGCTTGGCAAGTGGTTTGTCAGGACAGATCTTTTCAGTGATCTTTTGGAGAAAGATCAGATTATGAGATAGGATTGTATTGATTTCTTGGAGGGACATTTTTTGAGAACCATCTCCTAGGGTTTGATCCTTCTACTTAAGGATTTCCTTTCTCTCTTTTCTGGGTTCCAAAATTTTGACCCTAAATGTTTTCTCAGAAGTTTGAGTTCCAGGGATATATTAGATTTTGTATCAGACTGTAATTCATGATAAGATAGATACTTCTAGATCTTTTTCAAGTTATTTAATGGTGTATTTATTCAATCATATTGTTATATATTTATATTCATTACACTTAATAAATTTGTCTCACTTTAAGGTCTCTCTTTGGCTTTCATTGCATGAGTTTTGGATTTTTTGGTCCAATACAAAGAGTTATCTATGTGTATCTTACATTTCATAGTTCTGATTTAGGATTAGATTAAACATGATTTGGGTGAACATAGATTCATTTGATGGATATGCATAGGGATCTTATAAGAAAGTGTGTGATCTTAGATACTTGTGTTTTTTGCTATGAGCCCTTGCCAATAGTTTGTCTTCTTTTTTGGTACTTGGATTAAAGAAATTTCCCAATGGATAAGGCATTGATCAAAATCTTTTCTAGTTTTTGGTGATGCATGTCTAATAGAGTTTGGGTATATTCAAAAAAATTATATCAAAACCATTACTAAGTTTTTTCATATCCTATGGTACTTTTTTGTATGTCCTACTTGGTAATAGAGATTCAATGAATGCCTGGTTAGTATTTAGCACTTTCTTACCAATATCTGTTGTTTTAATCCAGAGTGATAAAGAGTTGTAAAAAGTTGTGTGTTATCTAGATTCGGAAGTGTAGAGGGTAGTCTTGTCCCTATAGTTGGTCCAGCTATCTTGCAGAGCTTCCATTGTTGGAGCTAACAACTCCTAACATTAGTCTCAAGGCATATTGGTGGCTTTAGATAACATAAACATTTTAAAACACCAACAATGCTCACTCATGAAGAAAGAATATTTCATATGATCTAGAAAGTCTACAAATGAAGATCTTGATGAAGATCAATGGTTCTCGGTAGCTTGTAGGATGTTTAAAGATTTAAAAAAAGAAGAAGTGAGCTCATGAGTGAAGAAGAATATATATCATTATTTCTACGTTGTGAAGGAAGTGAAAATTTCTTAGGTTATGTTGTGATCTTTCAATTAATTGCTACATTTTTAGGTAGCACTTTTTTGACATGTTAGATGAAAAAGTGAAGAAAAAAGGGAGTGCTGAGAAATTAGGTAGGGACAAGTGGACTCCTTCTCCTAGGTGTTGTTAATTTTTTAATGATAATCACACAGGAAAGAAATTTTGAATGTTGTAATAGAGATTGTGATCTGAGCTTGATTCACATTTGTCTATCAACTCAAAAAAGATAGTTGTCTACAAGTTTGAAGATGAGAAAGGCAATCTCAAGTGGAGTCTCTAAGGATTATAGTAAAAATGAGGTGGTGGTAAAGAAGTATTTGGATGAATTTCCAGACTTGTTACTAGGAATTTGTACTTTTTTGGATACCAATTTTATGGAATGGAAAGATTCATGATATGAGTGTTGAAATCTAGTCACTCTCAATCATTCTGGTAATTCTCTATTCCACACTTCTGGAATAATAGGGTTAAGCTAGTTCCAATCACTAACCCATTGAATTTGAACACGGAAAAGTTAATTGTGCTTGGTGTCTATGTTGATGTTTATTTAATTAAGGAGTTAGCAAGGCAATATTGTCCTATGTCTAGGGTGATTAGGATAAAAATACAAAACTTCCCTAGTTTACATAGACATACATAGTTTTGTGGAGGCCTTTAAGATTTTCGGTGCCATATGTACAAAAATTGATTTCGAATAGATAGCCAGTGACTATGAAAGGCATGAAAAAATTTATCAAGTGACATGAAATGCCTAGATACATGCCAAGGTAGATGGGAGGTTGGTGAAGATTTGTGACAATTGAAAACCACCATTTGACATTTCATTTCTACACTACTATATGCAATATACAATCTATGGGTTGTCTAGGGTTTCTGTATTTGATGGAGATACAACAGTGACTGTTGATTTTGTAATGTTGGACATGGATATCCAATATCTAGAAGTGAATATAGATGATGATTATGTTGGTTATGTTGTAGATTTCATACATAATCCCCTTGTGGAAATTCAAGGTGATGCTCCTATTCCTACATTCAAGCACTACTCAATCTTGATGTTCTTAATTTTGTTCTACAATGACAAGTTCATGGATAAGGAGTTAGAGTTGTTCAAATAAGTGTTCATAGTTGAAATTCCTTTGCAAAGGTTGACTCAAGTATGAGAAAGTACATCTCCTCAATCCTCTTTTATTTCCTTTGAAAGTTATATTTTTACTCCAATCTTGGATATGCTAGGGGTTGACAAGGAGAGATTTTCTAGTAATGTAAGGAATTTACTAAGACATTGGCAGTTCTTCCCAAAGTGGCTAATTACTTACAATTGGGGAGCTTATTTTTTCTTTGAAAAATTTACTATCATAAAGGTCTATGGGTGTTTTCATCCCCCACATGTTTTTTTGAAATTGTACCTATTAGTATTGCTTTCATGTAATTCATCTGGAAGTTAACCCTAGTGGATAAGGAGTACTTAGAGGGGCATAATAAAGGTACATTTGTCCCTAGGATTTGGATAGTGTCTGAATTCTCTATTGGTAAGGACTTTGATGAGGTCAATAATTTTTTTAAGTAATGTAGATTGGTTAATACTATTTCTCAATTTTGTGATTGAGAGGGATTTCTTAAGATTGCATAAAAAACCATGACTCCCTTAGTTAGACTAACAGATTAGGAACCTTTGGATGATGATGATGATGTGGTCAAAAATTTAATAGAAAGGAGTAAGGTTGAAGAAAGAAGAAGGAAGTGGAAGGATCTAATGAGAGCACAAGTTGAATGGAAGTAATCAAATCCTACCTTATCTATTTTCTTCCCTAATACCCCATATTTGTAGAGAATTCAGAAGATTCTTGGTCTATATGAGACCTTAATGTAACAAGTACCACAGTTCCAAAGTCAAGGTGTCCAACAAAAAGAAACTTAGGGTACATAGGCCTTGCATAGTAAAAGGTGTTTAGAAGAAATCGAATAAGACATGGAGAGTGGTGATGAGGTAGTATCCAATAATTAGCCTCCATCAAAGAAACAAAGGATTGAGGAAAAAACAATAGTTGTAAAGAAAGATATAGGAAGGGATGTAGTCATGGAAAAGGGCACATATTCTAAATAGATTAAAGAAAAATTGATGGAAATTAAACAATATGAAGAGAAAGCAGAAAATGATATGGCCCTTTCCATAGGGCTCGATGAAAGGGTTGTGATGTACAATGAATTCATGAATGATGAGATTTTATGAAATTGAGTGAATTCAAAATTTTCTTGATCAAATTAAAACAAAGTGATTTAAGGAAAAACTTGGTTTCGGAGGAGGGTGGTGAATAGAGGAATGAAGAGATTTTAAAAAAACTTTAAGAGTAAGATCCTGATAACTTGAATTGATCAAAATTGAGAAGGAAAGAAAAATATTCAAGAATAGTGATTTGATATTCATGCCTGATTGGGATATATAATCCACATTCATCATTGATCAGATTAGTAAATCTACGATGGTTTCAGGTTCTACGATTAGGAAATCCACTGATGCAGTCAATTCAATATTTATTGAGAGAGTAAGGAGGATTAGTGAAGGTGCTTCATCACTATCTCTGGAAGGGGTGGGTTCAAAACCATTGCAATGTTCCACTCTTTTTGGCCTTAATGTAATAAGGGGGTGAATTTGTTGCAGGAGTACCCCAAGGAAAAATAGAAGCAACTTGAAGGCTCATATTATTCCATGAGTAAAGTTGATGTAATTATGTGTCATTATATTTCATAAGGTACTATGAACCAATTTGTATATGATTGTAATGTTGTGGACCCATTTTGTAAGGCCATTGATATGTTAGGCATGAATGAGGCAATATTGTCAAGCCGGGTCCAGGGATCAGTAGATATTTAGGGAATGTTAGTTTAGGTACTTAGAAGAGTTTGTAATCATGTATAGCCAATTGGGGAAACACTTGGATTGTTAGGATAATAATTTATAAAAGTTATCACAAAATGCTAAAATTGTCAAAATGTTGCTTGACAACATTTATGAAACTTTAGCAAACAACGAGAAACTTCCATCCAAAAGTCATGTAAGTTTTAAATTCAATTGTAGAAGTATGGTGGAATATATTTGAGACCCTTGGGGTTTAATTCAAGTGTTGGTGAAGAATGTTTGGGTGAAAGAAATAAAATCATTTTCATTTCTTATGCAATTCCTTGAGTTTTTACAGTGTACAAAATTGTACAGATTGATCAGATAGATCTATACATATAGTTAGATAGGATTATGATTTATCCTTCTTTTGCAATTTTTTTGAGGGTTTGGTGTTTTTATTTCTGAAATTTTTGTACATTTCATCAAAAACCTAGGTTTCTTAGGGTTTTTTTAAACAAATGAGATTCTCTTGATTTTCCACCATTTAAAATTCACAACCTCTGGTGGAAAGTTACGACCTCCAATTTATTTTAATATTCAAGTGATATTGGGTTGAAAAGTGGAGACGATAAATGTAAATGAGCATCAGAAGACAAGGCATCGTCATTTGACTTGTCACAGTTTGTTGGAAACATTTGATGCAGAGGTACAACCCATTGATCAAATCCCAATATAATGGTGGAATTGGTGTTTTTCAAATATACAAACCTGTCCCAAGTGGTGGTTTGAAAAAATTATCTCATTCAAGAGTGGTTTGTTTTCAAAAGTGATCTAATTGCATAATAAGGCCTCAGGTTATAGTATGAATTTAGGACCTTCAAATGTGTGGTCAAGGTATTATTTTGAAGTATGTTATTAGGCATTCAAAAGGGTATCTAAAAATGAAGTTTTTTTGGGTGGTCTTTGAGGAACTTAAGAGTTGTGCATGAAAAAATCCTTAAGTAGGGATTGTAGGAGACTAGACCTAATGGAGGAATCTATACCCTAAAGTGTTAGGAAAAATGGAGAAGAATTAGAATTAGTTTTTACTTTTCAATTGTAATAAATATTAGGTTTGGTAAGGGGTATAATCAATTTGTGTAGAGTGCAGTCATAATCATGGTCACATTTAAAGTCTCAAGGGTAATCGAGAGCATAAATCCAAGGGTTGTGCTTTTTATGTGAGAATTTGTATGGATGAGAAGTGATATTTTTTGTTGTCTCTAAAGTTGAAGTGGTTGAGAGAGATAGAGAAGTTAGTGACTTGTGGGTTATGGGTAGGAAGTACCCTAGTTTCCCAATTGCTCTTCATCATAATGGTATCAAAGAGAGTAGTAGGTCATTAGGAAAAGATAAGAGTAGTGCATGTTAGTAGAGGAGATTAAATGAGAGGCCCTTAACATGCATCCTAAGGGGATGAGTTCCGAGGTGGAAAAATGGTTCTAAGAGATGGAGGAATAAAATAAAAATTTTGCAGAGGAAGTCAGAAGACTGTAAGGAAAGGGAAAGAGGAATGTGGATGGCTCTATTGGAGAGGAAGAAGAAGATGAGGAAGATGCCTTGAGGAAAGTAGAGGATTTGTTGACATATCTGAGATATCTCATTGATTCCCTTAAGTCACTTGGGATAAGAACCTCAGATGGTAAGACATATATTCCCAACCTTTAGTGGAAAGATGAATGTTGAGGAAGTTAGGAATTGGATTGAAGCCCTTAAGAACCACTTTGAGTGTGAAGATGTCTTAAAAATTAGAAGGTTAATATTTCTATATCAAAGATGAAGGGATTAACCCTTACTTGGTGGAATTAATTCTAAGATGAAAGGGGAAGGGAAGGAAGAAATTTGATTTCCTCATGGAATTGAGTGGTCACAAAGGACAAAGAGTAATTTGTATCTGATGATTATGAAGTGCAGATGTACAAGAAGATGTAGATCCTTATGTAAAGGGGCATGCATATAAGTACATCCACTGAGGAGTTTCATAGGATTTTCCTCATATCAAAGTATTATGAAGGAGAGAAGGAAAAGGTAGTAAGATACCTCAATTGGCTAAAATACAATATCCAAGAATAACTAAGCATCATGACCCCTGATACAGTTCACAAATATTTTTAGTTGGCATTAATGATAGAATAAAGTTTTAGAAGGAAAAAATAACAAAAAGGTAGGGGAAGAGGTTAAAGGAACTTCCAAGGAATCTCTACTTTGACATTTATTTGAATTATTAATGTTTTATTATATTGCACCACTAATGTACCAAAGAGGACAACACTATTCCAAACCAAAGTAAAGAATTCAATATCTAAAAGGGATAAATTAAAAGCACAATAAAAAATTGAGAGAAATAGTAGACCATACAATAATGAAAAAGAAGAGAGTACATATAGGTTAAAGTGCGACCACAAAAGGAGGGATGGAGTCTTGAAAACATAGTGGTGATGAAAAAAACCCTACTAAACTAGGATTATGTGTCAAAATGAAATTAACACATCTCTAGAGAACTCCTAAATAATGATAATTTGCATCAAAAAGTCTAAAATATGAATGGGTGATAAAGTAATATTAAAAGCCTAATAGTAATAAAATAAAATAAAACTAACAACCCCCTTAAGCATAACATAGGAGGACAAGAGAACAAATGAGAATGGTAAAAGCATAATTGAGTGTCTCCTTTTAGGCTAACTCAAATCACTCCACCAAGTTAGAATTAGAAAAATCCAACAAGGTCGAGTCTATGTAGGTGCGACGTGGCACCGAATGGTGCCTATGTGGCCCAATAGACTGGGTCAAGTGGTACTCGACCATTTTAGACACGGCCGAGTCCACATGATATTTTAAATATCAAAAAATGAATCTCAAGCCCCTCATTTAAACATTGAGGGGCTAAGATAGTGGGCCAGGTGGTGCAGGAGCACCTAGGTTAGAAAGAAAAAGCATTTTGGGTTTGTAAGTTGTTTGTAAGGTGTTTTGTTGATCCACTTTTGTAATGACTAAGGTCAATTCGGTGAACAAACACCATAGCTGTTTAAGTTATTTGTTTTTTAGTTTAGTGTGTGTTGAGGTAGTTTGTAAACCTCTAGAAATCAAACCAAGGATCTAGCAACCAAAGAAGGTGAAAAGGCACTAAGATGAAGTTCTCAGTTTACACTAGTGTTTGGGCAGTACTGGTGCTCAAGTTACACTATGTTTCTTGGTGATATCACTCGGTGATGTCGCTTGAGTTACACTATGATGTTTAGGGATGTCACTTGGTGATGTTTCTTGGGGTTTTTGACTGATGCTCAATGCTAATGTTTTGTTTGTACTGACGCTCGATGCTGATTATCGATAAAGTCAGTCTGACGCTTGGTGATGTCAGTTAACGACTGAGAAATTGTAGGTTTTGACTTTTGTGACCAGCTGCATCTTTTGTAATGTCTTCCTACATGTTTCCTTTGTATTAATGGATAGTTACACATGTTCAAGTAATGGGAGGATACTTAATGATTTCCCATACATTATTTAGGAGGTTTGTGAAAGTTGTTGGAGAGTGTGAAATATTTAGTAATATGTTGTAGATATTTTAGTAGTGTTAATTATTCAAGAATATTCAGACAGCGAATAGAAGAATTACAGAGAGTGTTATTATTTATCTTTGAGCATTTGTTGTTTTTCTTGAATAGAATTAGTTTAGTCTCATTTTTTTTTGCGAGTTTGTGAGTTTTTGGCCCATTTGGGTTGCATGGATTGTATGGATCCTCATGATTCCTATATCCATGGTAAGAGCTATGTGCCTGGATGGAATCTGAGATGAGCCCTTGTATATAATTTTTTTTTTTTTTTTGTAGGAGAGGTGTTGAACATGAAGGTGGATTTCTTACCCTAGGCGAGCTTGGTGATATTCCAGTTAGGGAAGAAAAGTGAGAGATTATGTTTTGAGTGTATTGGCTGAATGAGTTGTTTAGCTAGGAGCATGAATCTACCATTGTAGGTTCAATAAGAATGGAGGAATAATTTTTTGATGGGGAGCTAGTTATTGAGTGAGAGGTCAATATCTTAGTGACTTCCCTTGGTTTAGGGTTTAGAATACCTTAAAAGGTCTGAGAAAGGGACCTTAGAGCAGAGTTAGGATGACTCTCTAGCAATAGACACACACTTCCCATTAGATTGGTATCAGAGAAAGAAAATTTGGGCTTGTGTTGTTTGAGTGTTGTCTTCAGATGAGTCTGTATATTCACATAAAATGTTGACCAACGTAGAGATGGAAAAGAATGTAGAAGAGAAAAAATAGGAGAATAGACTCCTGAAGGAATAATTGGCCGATATGACAACTAATTTAGAAGAAATGTAGCTTTAGACTATATAAGTCAGTGAAATAACGAGAGAGGCTGATGGAAAGGGTAAGTTAGTGGCCAAGGAAGACATCATACCAGAGCTAGACCCTATGCTTCAAGAAGACACATTCTTGAAATCTTTGAAGGCAATGGGTGGTAAGTCCTTAGAAGGTGTGCCTCTATTTAGTGGCAAGATGGAATCAAAATTAATCATGGAGTGGATAGAAGATCTCGAGAATCACTTTGAGTGTGACAGTGTGACCGAAGCTTAGAAGGTAAGAATAGCTAAGACAATATTGAGGGGAAATTCTCTAACTTGGTGGAAATTTGTCCAAGATGAATGGAATAAAGAAGGAAAGAACCCCATAACTAGTTGGAAAGGTATGGTGGCCAAAATGAAGGAAAATTATCTTCCTAATGATTATGAAGTGTAGTTGCACAAGAAAAGAAATCATCTAAAAAAAAAAGACTTCAAATTCAGTGCCTATATAGAATAATTTCATAAGCTATGCTTAAGGTCGCATGTAATGGAAGAAGAGAGCCAAAATGTGGCTAGGCATTTTAGTGGTCTCAAGTGGAGTATCCAAGAGGAGATTAGTATATTAATCACCAAGAAAGTACACCAATTCTATCAGGTAGCCCTCAAGGTAGAGAAGAAGTTCAAAAAGAAGCAAGATTCAAACAATAGAGGAAGAAGAAGAGACAATAGAGGTCACAAAGGAGGATATGGAGGAAGGAATTTTGAAGCTAAGAATCAGAGTGAGTCCAAAATCACTGAGAATCAAGGAGAATATAGTAACATAAGAGGTGGTTACAACCAAGGAAGAGGTTCAAATAAAAATTCTAGTGGAAGAACCAATAACCAGGGAGGAGGATCTTATTTCTCTTCAATGAAGTGTTACAAATGTCAACAATTTGGGAATCATACATATCAGTGTTCTGAGAAGAGTTCTACATCTCAAGGAGGAGGAAAGAGAGTCCACTATGTGCAAGAAGAGTCTTCTAGGAAAAAGACAACAAAAGTTGCACTAGATTCTAAGATGGGGGTGAATCTAATGATTCACAGAGCACTCCTCAAAGAACCCATCAAAGAAGATCCAATCCAAAGAAGATATTTGTTTCAAATCAAATGCAACGTACTCAGTAAGGTTTGTAAAGTTATACAGATTCAGGTTCTACTGATAACATAGTTTCTTTAGAAGCTATTGAAAAGATAAATTTAAAAAGGATTCCTCATACTAATCCTTATAGGGTTACTGGGTTGAATAAAGTTCAACATGTATTATTTAATGAACAAGCTTGGGTAGAATTTTCTATAGGGAGATATAAGGACCAAGTTTTGTGTGATATCCTATCCATGGATGCTTGTCATCTATTATTAGGTAGACCTTGGCAGTTTGACTGAGCTACAGTGCATGATGGAGTTAAGAACCCCTATTCCTTTATGAAAGATGGAGTGACTTTCAAGATACAGTTAATATTGGAAGAAGGTGAAATAAATAAAGGGAGTCCTAACCTACTGTTGGTCTATGAGAATGAATTCTTGAAGACATTGGAGGATGAAAATGGCGTGGGCTTTGATTTAGTTTTGAAACTGAAGAATGAAGAGGGAAATAAGAAGGAAGAGTTAACTTTAGAAATCCAAAGGTTGTTAACTCAATACCACACCATACTTAGTAATGCTAAACCACCTACCCTACCACCTGAGAGGACTATTAGTCATTAGATTGAATTCATCCTAGGAGCCTCACTTCCAAACAAAGATTCTTATAAAATGACCCCACTGAAAAATGCATAAATTGCTAGAAAAATCCAAGATCTAATTGACCAAGGGTTGATTAGAAAGAGCATAGGTCCATGTGTTGTTCCCATAGTATTAGCCCCAAAGAAGGATGGTACTTGGAGGATTTGTACTAATTTTAGGGCCATAAATAGGATCACTATTTGATATAGGTTCCCCATACCTATAATAGAAGATTAGATGAATTGTCTCGATGGAGCTAGGTATTGCTCCAAGATAGATCTTAAAAGTGGATATCATTAGATAAGAATCAAAGGTGGAGACTAGTGGAAGACTACTCTTAAGACTACCAAAGGAATTTATGAGTGGTTTGTTATAACTTTTGGGTTTTCAAATGCCCCAAGCACATTTAGGAGATTAATGAATGAGGTTTTGAAGGAATTCATTGGAAAATGGGTTGTAGTGTACTTAGATGAGATCCTAGTATTCAAAAAGAGAAAAGAGGATCATCTTAGACATCTGCAAATGGTAATGCAAAGATTGCATGAGGAGAAGTTAACAATCAACTTGGAAAAGAGTGATTTCATGAAGCAAGAGTTGGTATAATTGGGTTTTGTTATCTCAGGGGGTAACTTGAAGATTGGTACAAGAAAGGTGGAAGAAATCTTGAATTGACCTACACCAAAGTTAGTTACAGAGGTGAGAAGCTTCCATGGATTAGCATAGTTATATCAAAATTTTATCAGGTAGTTTAGTGAAATCAGTGCACCTATTTTAGATACCATAAAAGGAGGAATGAAAGCCAAGTTCCAATGGAATGAGTAATCTGATAAAGGATTTGAGAATCTGAAGAAAAGAATAGCGACTCAACTGATATTGACACTTCCTTGTTTTGAAAATTTGTTTACTATGGAGTGTGATGCTAGTATAATTATGGTCAGTGCAATTTTAAATTAGGAAGGAAAGCCAGTAGCTTTTAATAGTGAAAAAATTAGTGATGCAAAGAGGAATTATTCCTCATATGATCTAGAATTATATGAATTAGTGCAAGGAATAATAAAATGGAGACATTATCTCCTTCCCAAAGAATTTGTAGTCTTTACCGACAACTACGTTTTGAGTTTTCTAAATTCACAGGATAAACTAAGCCATATGCATATGAAATGGGTGGAGTATATCCAAGCCTACACCTTCACAATAAAGAACAAGAAGGGAGTACATAATAAAGTGGAAGGTGGATTGAGTATAAGGTTTCTCATGGTACAAGAAGTTCAGTTAAGAAGCATTGGCATAGAAAGCTTCAAGGATCTGTATCCAACATATTAAGACTTTTCAGTAGCATACAAGGTATGTCAAGATTTTCAAAATCACTTTTATAGTGAGTATTCTGAGTATACTCTTCAAGAAGGTCTTTTGTTTAAATGAGGACAACTATGTGTACTAAGAGGTTCAATGAGAGTGAACCTAGTATAAGAGAATCATAATGGTTTATTAAGTGGACATTTTGGGCTAAATAAAACTCTAGAATTGGTCAAGAGGTACTACTATTGGCAAAAAATGTGTAGGGATGTCTAGAGATATGTAGAGACTTTTATAGTCCTTCAAAAGGCTAAGTGGATTTCATCCAATATAGGATTGTATCATCCCCTTCCAATCCCAAATAGACCTTGGGATTGCCTTAGTATGGATTTTGTAGTTGGACTTCCGAAGACCAAGCAAGGAATGGATAATATATTTGTGATTGTGGATAGGTTAAACAAGATGGATCACTTTGTGCCATGTAAAACAAAACATGATGTATGTTACATAGAAAATATGTTGTTTAGAGAAGTAGTAAGGATACATGGATTACCTTTTAGTATTGTATTAGATAGAGACTCTAAGTTTATGATTCATTTTTGTAAAACCTTATGGCAGAAGCTTGGTACAAATATTTCCTTTAGTTTGACATATCATCCACAGACCAATGGTCAAACTGAAGTTGTAAAATGAAGTTTAGGAAATATTTTGAGATGCCTCACCAAAGAATATGGATAATCATGGGATCAATTACTTGCTCAGGCAAAGTTTTCATATAATGATGCAGTCAACAGATCCACTAGAAAGAGCCCTTTTGAAATAGTATATGGGATTCATGCTAGGGGTATATATGAACTTAAGGATCTTGGAAGCAATGCAGAGATGAGTGGTTATACTGAAGATTTGGCTCAATCGATGAAATAAGTCCATGATAAAGTGAAGAAAGTATTAGTGGAGAGTACAACTCACACCATGCAGAAGATAGATGACAAGGAAAGAGATGTTGAGTTTCAAGTTGGAGATTTGGTCAAGGTGCACCTAAACAAAACAAGGCTACAAAAAGGTGTTCCAAGTAAGCTTCAAATGAGGAATCTATGCCCTTGTACCATTCTGGAAAAGTATGAGTCTCATGCTTATAAAGATGATCTTCTTGCAGACATATGATTATCTCCAGTTTAGAATGTGGTAGATCTAGTGTCCTATAAAGGGTCAATTCCAGAAGGAGGTCATGATCTAGAAATAGATATAGAGGATCTCAAAACATTAAAACTTCTAGTTGCACTGGAACTTAAGGTAGAGAAGATTCTTAATTCAAGAGTTACTAAGTAGACTAGAAAGAAACCCTACATGGAAAATCTGGTCAAATGGCAAGGACAAACTGATTCAGAGGCAACATGGGTGCAGAAGATAAAGTTTAAAAAGTTAGGCATTGATCCTGACTTGAACCAATAACCTTGAAGTTGATTTCTCTCATTCGGGGGAGTATGGTGTAGGAGCACCTAGATTAGAAAGAAAAAGCATTTTGTGTTTGTTAGTTGTTTGTAAGGTATTTTGTTCATCCACTTTTTTAATGAATGAGGACAATTTGGTGAACAAACACCATAGTTGTTTAAGTTGTTTTATTTTTCAATTTAGTGTGCATTGAGGTAGTTTGTAAACCTCTATAAATCCAACCAAGGATCTAGAAACTAAAGAAGGTGAAAAGGCACTAAGATGAAGTGCTCAGTTTACACTGGTGTTTTGGTAGTACTGGTGCTTAGGTTACACTATGTTACTTGGGTATATAGCTTGGTGATGTCGCTCAGGTTACACTATATGGCTTGGGGATGTCACTTTGTGATGTTTTTCATGGTTGCTGACAAACACTTGGTGCTGATGTTCTTTTTGTACTGACGCTCAACACTAATGCTCGGTAAAGTTGGTCTGATGGTCGGTGATGTCAGTTAATGACCCAAAAATTGTGGGTTTTGACTTTTGTGACTAGCTGGGTCTTTTGTAATGATTTCCTATGTATCGCCTTTGTGTTAATGGATATATATACCTGATCAAGTGATGGGAGGCTACTTAGTGTTCACCCATACCTTATTTAGGAGGTTGGTGAAAGTTGTTTGAGAGTGCAGAACATTTACTAGTATGTTGTAGATATTCCAGTAGTGTTAATTATTTAATAATGTTTAGACAGTGAATAGAATAATTATAGAGAGTGTTTTTAGTTATCTTTGAGCATTTATTATCTGTCCTGAGTGCAAGTAATTTAGTCTAATTTTATTTTTGCAAGTTCATAAGTTTCTAGCCCATTTGGGTTGCATGGATTGTATGGGTGCTCATGATTCCTGGATCCATGGTGAGAGCCATGTGCCTAGATGGAATCTGAGATGAGCCCTTTTATATCATTTTCTATTTTATTTTTGTAGGAGAGGTGTTGGACATGAAGGTGGAGTTCTTACCCTAGGTAAGCTTGGTGATAGTCCGGTTAGGGAAGAAAAGTGAGAGAATATATTTTGAGTGTATTGGTTGAATGAGTTGGATTAGCCAGGAGCATGAATCTACCCTTGTAGGTTCAATAAGAATGGAGGAATAATTTTGGTGCAGGAGCACCTAGGTAAGGCTCTTTGGTGACCTAGGGCTTCTAGAGTTCTTTTGGCTTGTAGTGGTTCTAGCTAGACCACTAGTTGAATAATAGGACTAGATATGTCCTAAGGTGTGTGTTAGGTCTTTAGGGAAGGTCTTTACAAGTTTGTTTGGTCTTTTAGGAGACAAGTGTCAAGTTGGACCCAAATTGCCAATGTTGTGGCAATGGTGTGAATCAAGAACATAGGGTTCAAATTTAAAAATAAAGTGTTTTAGGACCTAAGGGAGGTAGACATGGTTTACCTAAGTCTATTATAATATGTTCATGGTCTTAGAACAAGGTTTAGAGTGGATTTCCAAATATTGTGGAAAGTTGTCAAAATTGTCAATATTGTCATTGACAACATTGACAACAATTACGCAAGAAGAGAATTTTTGCTTAAATGGTTATTGTAACTGTCTGAAACAATCAGATTAGGGATCGAAACAAGTATAAGATGCCTTCCTCTACCTGTAAGCAGGGTTCGTGAACAATTTAAATATACAATATTTTCTCTGTGTGTAATTTCCAGAGCAATTTAGTGAATTTTCTTGATTTCAGTGATTAGATGGATTGGATTTCATTTTGTAACTGTTGATTAATGTAGAGTAGGTTATCCAAACATTCTATGTGTGGTTCTTTTGTCATATTAAATATTTTGCGTTGGTTTAGTTAAATTCTTTGTGTTTTGCCTTGTCGCTGGTCTGAACCAGGCAGGTTGGACAAATGGAGTCTTAACTCAAATTGCCATGGTAGGTTCTATATAGGATCTTGGCATGGGTGAGGAGACTCCATGTGCATTATTTCTATATAAGGAGGGGCCCAATAAAGTGGTTTTGTTATTTTTGCAATGATTCCCTAGTCGAGCCTGTTGTGCATGGCTAGGGACTAAGATATATTGAAATGTTGTAAGGAGGGTTGAATGCATTAGTGGCTTCAACCAAAGCTCATGGAGGGATAGAGTAATGTGTGAAGGACCCCCAATTCGAAGGAGAAGGTTGGAGGAGTTATTTTGTGTGTTGAAAGAATACTCTTTTGCTCACACTATCAATAAGCCCTAAAACCCTAATTTTTAGGCATGATTGTAGGAAGGGTTGTATAGACAATTTGAGGATTGTATTTCTTGGAAATATCAAGGTAATCAATAAAGGGTGTTTGAATCATGAACTATTTTGGAGGCTTGTGTGGAAAAATTTCAAGATATATTCAAAAAGGCCTAATTGGCTTGTAGACCTATTTGGGGTCAGAAAGGTGCATTTTCAAGAACTCGATTGTAATGAGTTTGTGAATGGTGTATGTAGGGGTTCAAATGGAACCAGTGGAGCTCTTGTTGACCTATCCTTCCATGGAGCTAAGTCCTAAGAATAATTGATGCAATTGTTGAAGATTGAGACTAGGAAAGACCTAGTTGGTTTGTGTTACAAAATGGAGCATTCTTGATCAGTGCAAATGGTGTACACAAGGTGAAAGGTTAGGATCTTGTGGGAAGATACCTAAGGAGTGCAGGGTTGGTCATAGAACCCTACTAGGTTAGTTTTTTGGCCTAAGGAGACCCTAGAGAATAATAGGGTAGAGAGAAAGCCTAGGTGTATTACATTAGAGCCCCAAAAGATTTGGGATTGTATATGTCAGAGGAGGAATCTTGTGGTTCCATAGACATGGTAAAAAATGCAGAGTTATCTAGGGACATGGATGAGGAAAAGGAGAAGAATAGACTCTTTGAAGAGGTCCTTGCAGAGATGAAGATACAACTACAAGAAGTAGTGGATGCAAGAGACCAAGGCAGAGAAGGTGAAATGAGTGATAGAGGGAAGTAGAAGGTTTAAGAGGATGATATTATCCCTGAACTAGACCTTGTGATGGAATAGGAACCATTCTTGAAAGCCATCAAGGAATTGGGTGGTAAATCCTTAGAAGGCATTCCATTGTTTAGTGGGAAAATGGACATTGAAACTGTGTTGGATTGGATTGAAGGGATGGAGAATCACTCCGAGTGTGAAGGCATAACTGATGCACAAAGGTTAAGGTGGATAAATCAAGGCTTAGGGGATCAGCCCTAACATGGTGGAAGTACCTGTAGGATGAGAGAGTATAACTTGCGAAGCAACCTATAGAAAATTGGCAAGCAATGGTAACTAAGATGAAAGAGAACTTTTTACCATAAGATTATGAGATCCAAATCCATAGAAAGAGACAAGGATTGAAGTAGAAAGATGTGGATGTAGCCTCCTATATAGAGGAATTTCAAAGACTTTGTCTTAGGTCAAAGAAACAAGAAGAAGAGCGAATCAGAGTGGCTAGGTATGTAGGTGGTTTGAAGTGGAGCATCCAAGAAGAGATTAGCTTGTGGACTCCCACTACTATTCAGAGATGTCAACAGTTAGCTCTCAAGGTTGAAGAGAAGAATAGAAAGAAGAGTGACTCTAATCTAAAAGGTAGAGGTAGAGGAAGAGACCAAAGAGGATAGAGAGGAGGTTACCAAGGCAGGGGCAGTGAACAAAGAAGCCAAGGTGAAAATAGATTGATGGAGCACACCAATGAATCCACACCAAGAGGTAGTTATGGTAGAGGTAGAGGTAATCAGAGTGGATCCAATAGAGAAAGAGGAGGTTGAAACAACTCATATTTTGCAAATATGAAATGCTACAGGTGTGGATAGACTAGTCATCCAACATATAGGTGTCCTCATAAGCCTATTGCATCCAACAGTGACAAGAGGGTAGCTTATGTTCAAGAAGACACTTCTACTGTAAAGGCACCTAATGTTGATCATATAGAATCTGAGATGGGTGAGAATCTAATGTTTAGAAGGGTATAATTAGGCATCTAGTAAAGGATGAGCCTAAGCAAAGGAGGGCATTGTTTAGGATCATATGTAAGATCCTTGCAAAAGTCTGGAAGGCGATAGTAGACTCTGGATCTACTGATGATATAATATCAGAGGAGGCAGCTGCTAAGCTGAAATTAACCAAGATACCCCATGTGAACCCCTATAAGGTGACTTTTCTTAATAAGGGATAGAGTGTGTTAGAAAATGAGCAAACATGGGTAGAGTTCTCTATAGCAGGCTACAAGGATCAATTAATTTGTGACATCCTACCAATGGATGCTTGCCACTTATTGTTAGGAAGACCCTAGCAATATGGTAGAGAGGAAGTGTATCATGGAAAGGAGAATTCCATATCCTTTAAGAATAATGGAAAGACATTTAAAATATAGTCTTTATTAGAGGATGAAGAGCCACAGTCTAAGACTCATACTGTGTTATTCTGCAGTGGGAAGGAGTTGGTAAAAGACATCAAGGAAGAGGCAAGTGTAGGGTATGACATTTTGTTAAAGACCAAGGAGGAAGAGAAGACAATTAAGGAGATAGTACCCAAGGAGATTCAGACTCTACTTGACAAATATCATGATAGAGGAAGTGATGCGACTCCTACAAATTTGCCTCCTAAGAGAGTGATTAGTCATCAAATTGACTTCATACCTGGTGCCTCATTACCTAATAAAGAAGCTTATAAGCTAACCCCTTACCAAAATTTAGAGGTAGCTAGACAAGACCAAGAATTATTGGATCAAGGTTTGATTAAAAAGAGTATCAGCCCATGTGTAGTCCCTGTGGTGTTAGCATCAAAGAAAGGTGGAAAATGGAGGCTATGTATTGATTCAAGGGAAATTAACAGAATCACCATTAGACATAGGTTTCCAATACCGAGGATAGAAGATCTTATGGATTGTCTTGGAGGGGAAATTTACTTTACCAAGTTGGATTTGAAAAGTGGTTGCCATTAGATAAGGGCCAAGGAGGGAGATGAGCGGAAGACAACATTCAAAACAACTGATGGGTTGTATGAATGGCTTGTGATGCCATTTGGCCTCACAAATTCTCTTAACACATTCATGAGGCTCATGAATGAAGTGATTAAGGACTTCACAGGTAAGTTTGTGGTGGTATATCTTGATGACGTATTGATCTATAATAGAACAAAGGAAGACCACATCAAGCATGTTGAATCAGTGTTGAAGAAGTTGCATGAAGAGAAACTAGCCATTAATTTGGAGAAGTGTGAGTTTCTCAAGCAAGAGCTTGTCTCCTTGGGATTTGTGGTATCAAAGGGATCCTTGAACATGGACCAAGACAAGGTGTTAACTATACTAAATTGGCCACCACCTACATTGGCAACTAAGGTAAGGAGTTTCCATGGCCTAGCTCAATTTTATAGGAAATTCATTAGGAATTTTAGTGTTATATATGCACCATTGTTGGAGACTATTAAGGGTGGAAGTAAGAATAATTTTAGATGGAACTTAGAAGCTGGGAAGTCATTTGAGATGTTGAAAAGGAAAGTAGCTACACAACCTATCCTAACATTGCCTAGTTTTGACAATTTATTCACTATTGAATGTGATACAAGTGGCATAGCAGTAGGAGGTGTGTTAATTGAAGAGGGAAGACCAATGGCCTTCTTTAGTGAGAAGCTGAATGAAGCTAAGAAGAAATACTCTTCTTATGACCTAGAATTATATTCTCTAGTACAGTCATTAAGAAAGTGGAGACACTATCTTTTACCTAAGGAATTTGTGGTGTTTACTGACAACTAGGCCCTTAGCTACATCAATACACAAGAGAAGTTGAGTAATAGGCATCTAAAATGGATGGAATATCTCCAAGCCTTTACATTTACCATCAAGCATAAGAAGCGTCAGTTGAATAAAGTTGTTGATGCACTGAGTAGGAACTCTTGATAGTCCAAGAAGTCCAGTTGAACAGTATAGGCATAGAGATTTTTAAGGACCTCTATCAAGTAGATGAAGATTTTGGTGAGGCATATCAAGTGTACCATGATTTTAAGAACCAACTCCATAGAAAATTCTCTGAGTTCCCATTGCAGAATGGACTGTTATTTAGAGGAAACCAGTTATGTGTGCCAAGGGGTTCTATGAGAATGAATCTCATACAAGAAAATCATAATGGGTCTATGAGTGGACACTTTGGTGTAAACAAGGCCTTGGAGTTAGTACAAAGGTTTTATCATTGGCCTAAGTTGACAAAGGATGTCACTAAATATGTGCAACCGTGTGTAGTATGCATGAAGGCAAAGGGGGGTAGTAGCAATGCAGGCTTGTATCAACCCTTACCTCTCCCAAACAAACCTTGGGAGTGTGTGAGCATGGGCTTCATATTGGGTCTACCAAAGACTAAGCAAGGCTATGATAGTATATATGTAGTAGTTGACAGATTTAGCAAGATGGGGAATTTCATTCCATGAAAGACTACTAGTGATGCTAGTCACATAGCTTATCTATTCTTCAAAGATGTAAGGATTCATGGACTACCCTTAAGCATTGTATATGATAGGGATGTTAAGTTCATGAGCCAATTTTGGAAAACATTATGGAACAGATTGGGTACAAACTTATCTTTTGGATCAACATTCCATCCTCAGACTGATGGTAAAACTGAGGTGGTTAATAGGGTGTTGGGTAACCTATTGAGGTGCCTAGCAAAAGAATATGGTCAAACATGGGATGTAGTCATACCTTAGGCAGAGTATGCCTATAATGACAGTAGGAAAATGATGATAGGGACAAGCCCATTTGAAATAGTTTATGGGATTCATCCTAGGGGAGTTTGTGAGCTTAGGGATGTTGGAGGAAGGGATTAAAATAGTGGGGATGCTGAGGAATTTACCCACACTATGAAGGAGATCCAAGAGCAGGTCAAGAAAACTATACATGACAGTCAGCAAAAGCTGAAGGGAAAAGTGGATGAGAAGAGGAAATATATCCAATTTCAAGTAGGAGACTATGTTATGGCTCATTTGAACAAGTCAATAATGTGGAAGGGAGTCCCTATTATGTTGCATATGAAGAGAATAGGACCATGCAAAGTCCAATATAAATATGGGGCTAATGCCTACAAGATAGACTTACCTTCTGATTTGAATATCTCTTATACTTTCAATGTGTAGGACATAGTTCAGTTGAAAGGCCCATTGATTGAGATCAGTCAACATCATAAAGGAGTTAAGAGTGATGTAGACCCTGATATGGTGTCTACCAAACAACAATTCATAGCTGAGGGATTTTTGGATTCAAGAGTGCAAAAGACAACTAGACATAAGGTGTATATGGAACACCTTATCAAGTGGAAAGATAGACCTGAATAAGAGGCTTCATGGATTACATAATCTAACTTCAATAAGCTAGGAATTCTTGACTCTTTATTGTCTATAGGAGTGACTTGACTTTCCCTTTGTGGGGGAGTATGGTGTAGGAGCACCTAGGTAAGGCTCTTTGGTGACCTAGGGCTTCTAGAGTTCTTTTGGCTTGTAGTGGTTCTAGCTAGACCACTAGTTGAATAATAGGATCACAGGTGTCCTAAGGTGTGTGTTAGGTCTTTAGGGAAGGTCTTTTCAAGTTTGTTTGATCTTTTAGGAGATTCCAAGGAAAGATATGTTGAGTCTCATGCTGGAGATTTGGTCATTGCAGGAAGATGATGATTGTAGGAAGGGTTGTACAGATAACTTGAGGATTGGAGATCTTGGAAATCTCAAGGTACTCGATAAAGGGTGTTTAAATCATAAAACCTTTTGGAGGTTTGTGTTGGAAAATTTCAAGATATATTCAAAAAGGCTAGAAAAAGGCCTAATTGGCTTGTAGCCCTATTTGGGGTGAGAAAGGTGCATTTTGAAGCACTTGATTGTAATGAGTTTGTGAATGGTGTATGCAGGGGTTTAAATGGAACCAGTGGAGGTCTTGTTGACCTATCCTTCTATGGAGCTAAGTCCTAAGAAGAATTGATGCAATTGTTGAAGATTGAGACTAGGAAAGATCTAGTTAGTTTGTGTTACAAAATGGAGCATTCTTGACCAGTGCAAGTGGTGTAAACTAGGTGAAAGGTTAGGATCTTGTGTGAATATACCTAAGGAGTGTAGGGTTGTTCATAGAACCCTACTAGGTTAGTGTGTTGACCTAAGGAGACCCTAGAGAAGAATAGGGTAGAGAGCAAGCCTAGGTGTGTTACATCAAATTTGTTAATGGGGAATTGGGTCTTGAATGAGAGGTGAAGATATTAGTGACTTCCCTTGGGTTAGGGTTTAGAATTCCCTAAAAGGTTTGAGAAAGAGACCTTAGAGAAGAGTCAGGCTGACTCTCTAGCAATAAACATACACTTCGCATTATCAGAGGCTTCAGAGAAAACTTGGTCGACTTCAACGTATGGGCCCCAAATTATTATTATTATTATTATTATTATTATTATTATTATTATTTTTAATTTTCTTGTAAAAAATTAAAAAACAATTAACTTAGCATAATAATATATTATTGTTTTCTTCATTTTTAAGCAATAAATGTTTTTAGGCTATATTATTGATGTTAAAAATATATAATTTATCCAAAATTTTGAAACATAAATCAATTTACCTAAAAACACATAATTTACCCAGAAGTGTGAAACTAAAAGGCAAACCCAAACCTAAAAACATATAATTTACCCAAAAGTTTGAAACGTTTAAATGTAAACCCAAGCCTAAAAACACATAATTTACCCAAAACATAAACCCAAACCTAAAAACATGTAAATCATGTAATATGGATGTAAAATGCAATGGATGGAATATTTTTGTTCATGTGGACACATGAATATATTAAATTAGGAATTGTACATGTTTATATGTATTATCAATTGTATATTTTGATCTTAAATCACTATTAGTAATGTGAAATAAAAGGAGACAATTTTAGGTCACTTAAGGGATTGTAAAAAAAGAATTAATCTAGGCTAATTAACATATATTTTAAATCACATAATATAATGTGGCATAAAAGAGTTGGCCTTAGACCATTTGAAGAGATGATCAAAGAGAGTAAATTTAGGTTTGTTTATACATGTATATATTGATTTTAATTCATTATAACTTTTTTTTGGTGAATGAATTAGTCTTTAGTCTTTCAAAGAAATCATTTTAGGAAATTAATTTAGCATACAAGACTATTATTAAGAGAGTTCACCACAACATATTTTTATCACAAAGATCATTCTAGATCTTCATTATGTACAACTTTCAAAATTAGCACATAATAAAACTCTAAGTCTTGTACTAGGTTGTTTGATGTAATTAGATTTCCATAATTCATGAGGTTGCCAATGCTAATTTTATATATTTATGCTTATAAGGATTCAATGGATGGATATTTTTGTTTAGATGGACATGTATGTTAAATTTATAATTATCTTATGTTCAAAGAGATGTGCACATAATATATATGAAATTTGACCTGTTTAAAATTTATGGATTTTTGTTCAAAAGTATTGCATGTTGAAGAAGTTTTAAATGTTTAAATTTTTTTGTAAATGCATGAATTAACACGTTTGAAGTTAAATATTTTCATTTCAAGTATGTATTTCAAAAGTTAGATAGATAAATTATGTAAACATTTAATTTATTTGAAATTGTTTTCAAATGTAAGTGTGCACATGTGTATTATATATATAGCTAGTAGTTTTTATCTATATTACATTTGTGTCATGGCTTCTAGTGGTTCAAATTCTCATTAATAATAGTGATGCCTCATGAGAATCCTCTAACCACCATGGTACCCCACATAGTGAAGATAGTCGTAGAAAAGAGATGATCTCGAGGATACACATAGTTCTAGCTGTGTTAGAGCGAACATTCCAAAATAGTGCTATCCTCCATAATAGGGAGAAATTGAAATCCATTCACACCGAGTTGATGAGTATGATTCAGAAGACTGAATCATAAAATTATTATTATGATACATCTATTGATTCTTTTTACCATAGCCTCTCTGGCATTGTCAAAGGTACTATGTGTTGGAGGATAGTTGATTCAGATGTTTCACCTATTCAGGTTAAAAACATGTTTGGAAGCTATTAAATAAGTAGGAGGGTGGTTAGAGAATATAGGGTCAAAAAATGTATAGATGACTTACTAAACCCTTTTATATATCAAATATTCTAGGTGGCCCATCATATGTGGCCGCAAAAAGATGAGGTGTCCTTATATTTCTACAAACAATTGTTTGCAGAGTTCTATTTGGGTTACGATGTTGAAAATACAGATTTACCTCCACATGTTGGTCAGGGTTGGGTGAGATATAAGGATAAGTGTAGACAACCTGATTTACCACAACCCCCTAGTAAGAGGGCATTGGCGGTTAAAAACCTTTTGATTCTTCCAAAATATTTGGAGACCTACGCCAGAGCTGGACATGTTGTAGATGAGGATGCACACATAGATATGTTTTATAGCATTTCTAGCAACATGACTCAGGTTGATGAGTTATAATTTGACTGTGTGGGTAGGTACATGCTCAGATATTAGATGAGCATAGATGTTGATCCTTCTATTCCATATGAGATATCACAACTACCAAAGGATCATGTGCATGACATGAGCTCCATTTTAGTCACTGATCTCTTGGAATCTTACAAGCACATTTTTATGAAACATGAGGTTTGTCCATGTGATGTTCCTACATTCATTCAAGGAGACCAGGTGAGAGCCTCTAGAGGAAGAAGTTAGGGATGGGGAGATGTAGAGGCAGGTACCTCCTGATAAGATAACATCCTGATACATCCTACAGCTCCATGACAGAGTGTGGATGAGCTTACACTTCCTTGACAACATACATAGGCTTCCCTACTTTAGACACTTATGACCTCACAATTTCACACTAGATTCTCTGATTTGCTTATTAATAAGGTCATTGATCTTGATGCAGTTTCCTTACACTCTTTCGAGTTATTTGACATTGGACATGCATTGCAACATGTATGAAACCATTTATTGAAGACTGCCAAATCACGTCTAGTTTTTGCAAGAATCTATGTTAATATTTGTCAGTTTGATAACCTTCCTTCAGTTATTAACATCAACTCGAAACTGGGCATTTGGAAGCAAGAAGTGGAATTTGAATCCCTTCCCTTTGCCTTCTTTGTGTGTCACAAAATGGGTTATTGGGGAAAGAATTGTCTGAAAAAGTCAAAAAGGATCCCAAAGTAGCAGTCTCTGACCCAAATCCTCCTAAGGCACCCAAAATAATTTGGAGAGAGAAGAAGACTCCAATTTCAACTGAAGGTGAGAGCATTAATAAGGCCGATCTGGCTCTAGAAAGAAGCCTTGGTGACATGGTTGAATCGAATGGGATTCAAAACTTGGAAGAGGGAGAAATAGTGGAATATGTTACACATATATCTAATTCTCCGATGGAGGTGCTGGTGGAGGTAGTTGTTCATCTCTAGGCTGAACAATAGTTGTAGTTTAAAGTAGAAGGTGCCTATCTTACTGTTCAGTCATATAGTGATGCTACGGGGGAGAATTTTCCACCCCGCGACCCTAAAAATTTAGAGGAAGAGGATTTTTCATCTGCTCCAAATACCTTGTCTGGGAGTAGTGATGAAGAACCTTATGTCAGTTTGGATATATGTTATATGAATGGTTCTCCATGGACTACTCATATGGGGAAGAAACAAAAGAAACAACAAAGAAAACTCTCAACACTGGCTCAAAGGGACTGGTTACTCGCAGTAGGGATAATGGGCGCTATAAGGTTTGCACCATGAAGGAGGATGTTGGATCCCAAAAGATAACACCAAGTAGACCTCAAAGAAAGAAATAAGAGAAAGAGAAAGTAAAAAGGATATAGAGGATGGTAAGCAATTGACCATCTAGGGTGTCTACACTCTAGTTAAGAAATGAAAGTCATTTCATGGAACATTAGGGGGCTTAATGCTGCCCATAAGTAGGATATGTCGATGAACCCAATAAGATATCATAAAATTGATATCATGCTTGTTCAGGAAACTAAAATGATTAAAGATAAGGTTGAAAAAAATAGAATCTTAAAAAATGGTGGGGTAGTTGGATCCAACTCTATTGGTGCCTTGGGAGGTATTGTTGTTTTTTGGAACCAGAATAATATTAGAGGTGATATTCTAAATAATGATGTAAATTGTTTGAGCATTAAATTTACCCATATCAAGTCTGATTTTGAATGGGTGGCTACTAATATCTATGCTCCCAAATCCAAAGATGGTAGAGAAAAATATTGGAAAATGATTGAGAATCAAAGGCTTTCTTTTAGTGATTCTCCCTGGCTAGTTATGGGATATTTCAACTGTCCTCTAAAAGATAACGAGAAGTTTGGAGGGGTTGATAGTTTGAGTCAACTAGAGGGTAGAGTTGAGGGCATGGATTTTCTCAATCTTCAAGCTCTTGTTTATATTGATCTGTAGGGTGTAAATTATACAATTTCTAATAGAAGAGTGGGAGAGGACCTTATTTAGGTTCATCTCAATCATTCCTTGATATCTGGAAACTAGTTTAATAACTTCTATTGCTCGTTGTCTTCAATCACAAAGTTTGGGTCTGATCACTTTCCTCTCTCCTTTGTTGCTGATCTAATAAAAGTTAAGGGTAATTTCCCCTTTCAATTTGAAAAAAATGTGGATTGACCATTTGGAGTTAGAGCAGAGAATCAAGGAGTGGTGGAATGTTAACATTTGAGGGTCTTCTATGTTTTGGGTTCCTAAGAAACTCCAACACATAAAACCAAATATTAAGACTTGGAGTAAGGAAGTGTTTGGTGACATCTTCAAAGTCAAGCTTGATTTGAAAAAGGAACTTGATATCATTCAGGATTCTATCCAATAGGAAGGTATGTTTCAAGACCTTAAGCATAGGGAGACTACTCTTTTGGTCAAAACTTATAACATTATTTCTAAAGAGGAAGTGTACCGGAGACAAAGGTCAAGATCGCTTTGGCTGAAGGATGGAGATAAGAATAGTGGGTTTTTCCATATGTCTACTTCCAAACATAGATCTTCTAATAAAATATCCAAGCTTAGGTTAGTTTTTGGAATGGTTAGCAACGATAAACATATTTCTTTGGCTATGGCTGACTTTTTTTCCTCCCTTCTTTCCAAAGATAAGTCACTTTCCTTGCAAAATCAAGCCCTGTTTCTTGGTTCTATCCCTTCCATAGTGGATGAAGCTACTAATATGTTTTTGACTGCCATCACTTCCTCAGAGGAAATCAAAATAGTTGCTTTCTCTTTTGAGGGGGATAAGTCCCCATACCAAGATGGGTTTCCTATGTTCTTCTTTCAAAAATTTTGGCACATAGTGGGCAGGGATATCTATAATGTTCTTAAAGAATTATTTGGGTCAAGAATCATGCCAAAGGAAATTAATGCTACTTTCATTTCCTTGATCCCTAAATCAACTGATGCTAATTTAGTTAATTTCTTTAGGCCGATCAGTTTATGTAACTTGATGTATAAAATTTTCTCTAAGGTTCTTACTCTTAGACTATTGGCTATCCTTCCCTATATTATTTCTCCTTAGCAAAGTGGTTTTGTTCCAGGCAAGAAAATTTTGGATTCCATTATGAAGGTTCACAAGGTAGGTCATTCTACCCATTCCTCTTCTAACCATGGTTTCTTGTTGATGCTTGATCTCTCGAAGGCTTATGACCGGGTGGAATGGTACTTTAGATTAAGATTATCCAATCCTTTTGATTCTATGATAAATTGTTGCAGCTTGTATCCCAGTTTATTGGCACTTCGATGGCTATAGTTATTGTGAATTACTCATCTTCCCTTTTCTTCAATCCTTCGGGGCTCCATCAACGTGATTCTTTTTCCCCCATTCTCTTTGCTATTCTTGGGGAGGGTCTTGGTCATTATTTTTAGAGATTGGCTTTAGATGGTTCTTTAAAGGGCCTCATTCCTTCCTCTACCTCTAGGCCTTTCTCCCATGAGAAATTTGTAGATGATACAGTTATTATGGGGTCTTCTACTATCTAGGAGGCCAGAAGGATCAAATAGGATATTTCTATTTATTCTCTAGCTACACGTCAAATTGTTAATTAGAATAAGAGCTCTCTATATTTTATAAATATGTCAGAGGAAAGAAAAAACAAAATTGCTAGAATTATTGGGTGTGTAATTAGGGCCTTGACTACAACCTTCCTAGCTCTCCCATTGGGCTTGAAACATCCCGACTCCTTTTGGGTAGGTATTGTTGATAGATTTAATAGGAAGTTGGAGGGTTGGAAGGGAGCTCTTCTAAATCAAGTAGGAAAATTGTAACTTCTAAAGCTTCTTTGCAGAGTCTCATCATCTATGCAATGAGTCTATTAAAAATTCCTGGAAGAATTGAAGATGTGATTGAATCGATTAAGAGAATTTTTATTTACTCTGGAGTAGAAGAAAAAAAGAAACTGGCTCTTGTGGATTGGGACACGATTTGTACTCTAAAGAAGTGCGGAGGGCTGGGGATTCAGCCTCTAAGGGTTATTAACTATGCTCTTCAGACTAAGCAGATATGGTGTATGTATGGTGAGAAAAAAAATGGAATGACATTATTCACAATAAATATTTCTTCTCTTTCACTCATATATCGGACTCCATGGTATCTAATGTGAAGGTTCACGGTGTCTAATGTGAAGGTGCATGGCTCTTTTATTTGGAATTGTATCTAGCAAGATAAGGAGATGGATTTTAAGGGTGCTAACTGGATTTTGGGTATTGGTAGGAGAATTATGTTCTAGGATGATTGTTGGGTCAAATATTTTCCTCTAAATTCAATTCCTACTATTCAGCCTTTTATTGATATTTGTAAATAGAGATTTGGCCTATGGGCCAAAGATTACTAGAAAAATAAGACTTGGGTTTATCTGTCTGAAGTAGATTTTTTGCTTAAACCAGTGATGATGGATTTGAATTTCTGGAAAGTGGATTCTACTAAGGAGGATAATTTTATTTGGGGAAATCTCCCTTTGGGTCTCTATTCTATTGCTTCAGCCTCTGAGATCTTGTTAAAGCCTCTAGATCCTCTTCATGTGTGGGCTCAGGTATGGGATAAATAGATAACTTGTAAAATTAATATATTTTATTGGATGGTTTTGTAGAATAAGATTCTTACCATTGACAATCTCCAAAAGAGAGGCATGATTCTGCCTAACAAATGTTTTCTGTACAAGAATGTTGAGGAATCAGTTTTCCATTTGGCCATTGACTGTCTTTGTTCCAAAGCTGTTTGGTGCCTTACCTTGTAATGCTGAAAGATTTGTTGGGTTTTCTTGAACAATATGGAAACAATTTTCGAGCAGTGGAGAAATGTAGGTGTCCCTTTTGATGGGTTTTTGTGGAACATTATCGCCCCTCATGTCATTTGGAAGCTATGGCGTGAACATAATGACAAATTCTTTCATGATACTACCTTGCCTCTACTAGTGATTACTGAAAAGATTAAGAGAAGCATAAAAGATAATTGTAATGTGTTCAATAGAGTAAAGCTGGATTTCAATGGAGGAGTTTCCACTGGAACCATAGCCAAATCTCCCTCCATGCGGGAGAATGCCATTTTGCTTTCCCCTCCTCTTGGCTAGATTAAAGCCAATTTTGATGGAGTGGTGAAGGGCAATTCGGGCCCTGCTGGATGTTGAGGTTTAATTTTTGATGACAAGGCTGACTGTCTTGTGGCCATGGAATTCTCCATTGGGGTCCAGAACAACCACGTGGTGGAGGCAATGGCTCTCCTTAAAACTTTAAAATTAATTAATGAAGGAATGCCATCAAATGTGTGGATTGAAGGAGATTCGATGAATATATTAAATTGCATTAAAGGGATTACTAAGCCATCATGGTCAATCAAGGATATTATTGACGAGGCTTGTATATCATTAAATCTTTCACCAATGTCATTATATCACATAACTTTAGGGAAGAAAATTGTACTGTGGATGTGCTGGCTAATATCATAGTTAAAGCTGAGGGCATCATGACCTGGCATGGAGTTAGTGTTTTTACCATTGAGGTGAAGGCCAATTTGGTGTATGATCTGACTCATAGAAAGTGAGAAGATTTGGAAAATCTCAAAAATCTCTCATGAATTTATGCATGTCATTAAATGCAGTTAGTAGGGTTACATAAAGGCTTGTGGGTAAAAGCATAATAATCTGTCACCTTTTAGGACAACTTATCAGCACAGCTAAATTTTAGTATTTCTAACTAAAAATTAATTTTGGCCAAACATATGGTCTAGCTAGATTCATTATAGTTAAGTTAGATAAGTTTTTTAACTTTTCCAACTGGAAATGTCTATTAAATGCATTTTTTATACCACTTTGAGGCCAATTACCGTAGAAATAAATTTTTTTCAGAAAAGTGACGTTTCAATAACTCTAACACTTTTTAATGATATTTTAAAAAAAATACAAAAATACACTTTTGTAGAGATCAGAGTCAAGAATATCTCTTATAGATTTTATAGTGTTTTAATTATACATAGTCTATTATAATTAAAAAATATTGCAAGTAGGTATTTTAATAGTCAAGGAGATGTTGATTCGGA
>MU224608.1:1932555-1966323 GCA_018584345.1 Thuja plicata | reverse complement strand
CACGAATTTTCAAAAGGGAAAAAAAAAAAAAAAAAAACCCCGTGTGAATAATATGAATGAGGCACACAGCCTTGAAAAGGAGAGAGAGCTTGAGCAAGAATCTCATTATAATATTACAAGAATGAGAATGAGAGAAGAGAGAATAAATCCAACTTAGAACCCCTATGAGAACCCTTTTTGAGACGTAACCTTGAGAAGTGAGAGAGAAACATCTCTTAAGTAGAGATGAGTGGAGGAGTTTGCATGTAACTCCCACATCCTATGAGTGCGACGTTCACATTAGGTGTGTGCTTTGTGTAGGAATTCTCTTGAGGAATATCTAATTTCCTTATTGAAGGAATTAAAAAAAAGTGGCATGTCATCCTACTTGGACTAGAGGACAAATACAAATTAGGATACGTTGGATTATCCTTTAATTACATAGTTTATCAAGGAAATATTAAATTCTAACAAGTAACTATGTAAAAGGCCAAACTAGGGCCTATGCATTATAATTGCAAAACTAAGAATGATTCTAAAAAAAAAATTCTTATCACAATCACTATAATCTTATAGTACCACTATAAAATACAAAAAAAATTATGCACTCTAAAAATAAAATTGCACATTAAGAGGAGATTGTATAAAGCCTTAGAAATTGAAAACAATTTGTTTCTACAATTATTTGAACAATTTACGCATAGAGATCATAACCACTTGTATAAATGCTTAGAACTCAAAACCAATAAATAATTCTTGAAAAAAGGAGTCTGAAAGATTTAGATATTATTGTTTGAAAATTGCCTCTGCACTCTTTTTCTTTGAATCATCGACGCAGCTCCAAACTTTAAATGGCCCTAATTTAGCCTCGGATGTTTGATTTGGATGAAACAGAATTTAATTTAGGGGTTTTTGGACCTTCTTAATATGATGCCAATCTCTAATGTTCACCAACAAGATGCAATATTTACCTGCAATGGAAATCCACAAAATAAAAAACCAATAAATTGCACCAATTTTTTTCCAAATTGACTACACCATGGTGATGACTAGATAGTCTTATTCTATACCCACAATCGAATGAAGTAAAAAATTCACTTCTTGAGAGGAGTCTTGACACCTTGAGAGATCTGATACCATTTTAGAATTCCTCCAATACCATGTTAGTGTTTTAGGTGTCTGTACAACACCCAAAAAATTAAATAAAAGACCAAGATAACTTCCACATGAGAATGGAAAGAAAACTGCATTAGGATGCAAGAACTCTATTATTTATTAATATACATTAATAAAATGTACATAATAAGCCCACTTATGTAGGCAAGGCAAAAAGAGGTATTGATATGGAGTGAATAAGTTATCACCCACACAAGGTGCAATCACATATCTAGAAAATGTGGATCAGCCTACATTATGTAATGAAGTATGTGAAAAATGTGGACAATGATAATATGATAAGTTCACTAAAGGTGGATCTGACACATAAAGTGGAATGAGATAAGAACTATCATATCCTAAGGTGGAATTCTACTAAACTATATGGAAATATAGGTGCAAACTCCTAGGTGTCTCACATAAAACTAATATGCAATGAATTATCCTAAGTAAGATTAAGTAGAGTGTAATTTGGAAAATTTAATTACACCATAAAGATTAAATAAAATAAACTAGATATATATTTAGTTTTTAGGAAGTTACATTCCCATAAGGAGGTTTTTGGAGTTATTTAGGAAAATATTTTCTTTTCATAGCCTGTAGTAACCAATGTAAAATATATGTCGAAGGTATCTTTTGACTCAATAAAAGTTTTTTACCTATATTTTTTGACTATTCTATACTATTTTTTAATTGGTTATCCTTCATATGGTATCCGAGCAATATACATTTCCGCGCCTATAGAACTAGTAGCAAATATGGGCAATGAGAAAGGTAAAAAGATTAAGGTTATCATGTTTTTTGAGTTGCACATAAGAATAATTTCAAGATGCTAGAAGACATTGTGGGATGAATGTTTTTGTAGCCCCATTTTATGATATTCAATTAGCTCTCCATATGTCATTCACATATAAGTATATTAATTAGAGAGTGTGTAGTTAATTAAGACAATGAGAGACATCCAAATTAGGTGAATGATAGAAGATTCAACATAGACACATCCATAGTTAGAATACTATGTTTTTGTCTCCACTTTCTCTGCAGCCTTTATACTACACGCAAAACCTATAAATTTTTAATTTTCCTCCCCCTACTTAACAATTGGCAATTCTTTCTGATTTTTACGTGACAGAATACATTGTATTGAATCAATAATTTATCAAATCAAGCATAGTTTGATGTTCAAATCCTTTTTTGTTGGTAAATTTTTTTTATGAAACTATGATTTGAATGTGTGATTTTTTCCTATGTTTAGTGCATTCTACAATAGTAAAATCCTCCATATTCACTTACGTTGCTGAAAAAAATGCATCCTTCTTCCTATGAATTGGATGATGAACTTAGGACTGAATTCTACATATACACAAAACATTAAAAATAATATCATATGCCCAGGATCTTCATTTTTTAGGAAAATTAATTCTTTGCACACTTATATTTTTTACATGTCTCGGTTGGTGTGACCTTGAACCTCACACATCTATTTGACAAAATTCCTCAATAGTTTTGATAGAAACTCTGTAGTGTGCTTGCACTACCCAATCAAGACCTATGTGTTCCCAATTATTCAGAGCCCTCCTCTTTATAGGTTATTACTTCTTATAATTCCCCTTCATAAGGTGGCATCTATTAGTGCTTCACTAGGGTAACTATCATGTGAATCTTGTGAACTCTTTTCTTCATCTTTAAACTCACTCTTGGATAGCTCAAAGTTCTTTTCTGGCCTTCTTTCTTAGCTAGTATTTATAGTGGATTCAAGACCTTATCTCACCTTTTCAAAAATCAAATTTATCCCTCTATATTAGGGTTTTGATATCTCAAATATCGATTCCAATATTTTGATCCAATTTCATCTTTTAGGCCTATTAGGTCTATTAGCGCTATTTCACTAGTTTTTGTTCATTCTTTGAAAATATTCCCAAAAAAACACCATAAATTAATTTAGGATCTTGATACAATTTATGGAAATACACAATATTTTGTGATCTCAACTCTTCAAGGCCTCCGTACATGTGATTCCTATAAATAAGGTCTTTTAGGGATACTTGGCTTCTTTAGAACCAGTCAATTGATTCTTGCTTCAAAAAGTTGTCAGATGGATTGTTCAAGGGACAATCCTCTTTAGAGGTCTCCTAAAAACCCCAAAGACTACAAAAATTCACTTTGATTCATCTTTATAATCAAACCACTGCATTCAAACACCCAAGAACTCTTGCAAGCACCTAATCGGGTTGCTCTGGACTTGCCTAGGGATTGCTTGCAAAATTAAAAAAATTGACTTCCTAGCCTCCTCCTTCCATATTTACACTATAAATAGGCTACCCTAGCATGTCCCTCAAGCCTGTGATTATTAAACATCGAGGTTTCATAGGGGAGCCATTTTTATGCACACAGTTCTGGATAGGCCAAAGACTAGCTTATTTACAAGAAAATTTACAAAACCTAATCTAATGAAATGAAAGATACTTAAAACCAGTGTAAAATGTAAGATAACACATCTATCTACATGAACCCCACAAAGAGATGATGGATTCAAACTATTAAAAGACCTTGCTAAACAAAAGTGTACTAACTGTTTATGAAAACTAGAATACAATACAAATAGAATAAAATTGTATTTCTTTCCAAAATCATCCCACCTCAGAAAATGTGCCTCTTTTTTCATTTTATACCTTTTCCTCACATGTTCAAGTGATTATAATACCAACCACACCCTAAAGCTTCAAGTTTGTCCTTGTTTGGACAATGTTGTCATGCAACTTTGCAAAGTTGCAAAAGTTGTCATGACAACTTTGGAGATTTGCTCCTAACTTATTCAAATGACCTCTAAAATTCATAGAATGATGAAAAATAATCATGGAATCCATTTTAGGCTTAATTACATCCTTTCCTAATATTTTCATGTCTTTAGGCCCAAAATCCAAAGTTAGGCCCCAAAGAGACCTAAACTGAAGCTACATCTTCACAACCAAAACAATACTAGATTAGTGTAAGGCTAACCTAGATCTCTTATCAAAAAACACATAAGATATTCTAAGGTCTTTAAAAACACTCTTGACCTAGCTAGGGTTAGTACAAGCCAAAAAAAAAACTAAGGACATTAAAGATGTCCTAGGTGCTCCTACACCAAGTTTCCATCTAGTGGGCCCCTTGTTAAATTGTGGTTCTCTATGAGTAATACTCCCATATTCTTGATGACAGGAAGTTGTTGAAGGTTTATATAACCTATTTCTTATAATAATTTTTGCAAGTAAAGGTTAATGTTTTTTTGGTTTTTTCTATGAAGTATAGTGTGGCTAGGCACTGGTGTTAACATTGAAAAACTCTTTGTATTTGTGATGTGTTATTAACATCGTTTATTTTTTATCATTTGACTATGGCCACACCTACATGTCATATATTGTTTGTTCCTTTGAGGACATTTATGTTACATGTGAGGAAAATTTGAAATACATATGCTTGTATTATTAGAGAACACAATAAATAAAATTTAAATCCAACCAAGCAAGAGGCTAGAGGCAACAAATGTTTTCTCTCATCCTGAGATAGTTCTTTGTTAGGGATGATTTCTTTCATGAGAAGCAAACTATTTGTGTCACTGAAAAGTCAAGGCTAGGCATAATTGTCGCTAAAGAAAAAATGGGGGCTTGACATTTGTGTCCCTAAAGAAAACAATGGGTTATCCCTTAAAGGAGCCAAGGGGGAGGAGAAAGGTTTGGTCAATGATTTTTTGAGCACTTGATGACATGTTAGACACACTCGGAGGAGATGTGGAGTTTCAGAGAAAAGGTGTCTCATGTGAAGGCATGTCAAAGGTGATATGTGTAAGAGATGAGATATTATTTCTATGACACTTGAAGGGGCATTATACATAATCATTGGAGTTATGTGTTTTCAGAGGAAAGTCATATTATGTACACCACTGGAGGAGGCATTAGAAACACTTGGACATGTCAAATTTTAGAGGAAATGTGTCTCATTGTGCATGGGAGGTGGGAACACTCATGTTGTGCAGATGGTTTGAGGTTCTACAATTAGGAGATCTATTGATGTAGTTAGTTAAGTATTTCTTTAGAAAGTGAGGAGTATTAATGAAGGCGCTTCATCACTTTATCTACAAGGGTTGGGTTTATAACCCTTGCAATGTTACACTCTTGTTTGACTTAATATAATAAGGGGAGGAATGCGGTTTAGGGGTACCCCAAAGATGAATATAAGAAAATTGAAGGCTCATGGTATGCCATGAGTACACTTGATTTATTTAGGTTTAATTTGATATCATAAGGTCCTATGGACCAGTTTGTGTCTTATTGTAATGTTGTGGACCCATTTTGTAAGGCGATTGACATGTTAGGCATGAATGAGATAACATGGTCAAACTTGGTCACAAGGTTATTAAATGTTTAGGGAATTCTAGGTTAGGTCCTTGGAAGTATTTTTGGTCATGTATGAGAAATTGGGGAAACACTTCGAGTGTTAGGATGGTAAATTGTAAAAGTTGAGACAAAATGTTAAAATTGGAAAAATATTGCTTGACAACATTGACAAATTTTATGCAACTTTAGAAAACAACAAGAAACTTCACTACAACAGTCATGTAAGTTTACAATTTAGTTGGGGAAGTTGGATGGAATACATTTGACAATCTTAGAGTCTAACTGAAGTATTTTTGATGGATCTTTGGGTGAAAGCAATAAAATCATTTTCATTTTCTTATGTAATTCCCTGAGTTTTTACAGTTTAATACCTTGTACGGATTGAACTTATATATCTACACATATGGTTAGATAGGATTATGGGTTTTCTTTCTTTTTAATTTTTTTTAGGGTCTTGTGATTTGATTTTAGCAAGTTATCAACTATTTGGTGTACATTCCCTAAAAACCTAGCTTCCTTAGGGTTTCTAAAAACAAATGGGGTTCTCTTGACTTTCCAACATTCAAAATTCATGGCCTATGGTAGAAAGTTAGGGCCCCCCATTTATTTTAATATTCAAGTGGTCTTTGGTTGGAAAGTGGAGATGATGAACACCAAGGAGCATTAGAAAACTAGACATCCTTAAGTGACTCATAATTGTTTGATGGAAAAAATGGTTGCAAAGGTACAACCCATTTATCTAATCCAAATATAATAGTGTAATTGATGGTTTTTCACCTATATAGATATGTCTCAAAAATTGGTTTCAAAATTTTATCCCATTCAAGTGGGGCTGCTTTGAAAAAGTGATCTAATTGCATAATTAGGCCTCAAGTAATAGTTTTAAGTTAGGACCTTCAAAACTATGGTCAAGGTCTTATTCTGTAGTATGTTACTAGGAATCCAAAAGGGTATCTAAAATTGAAGTTTATTTTGGTGTTCTTTGAGGAACTTAAGAGTTTTGTGTGAAAAATATCCTTAAGCAAGGCTTATAAGAGACTAGGCCTAATTGAAGCATCTAACCCCTAAAGTGTTAGAGACAATAGAGAAAAATTAGAATTGGGCTAGTTAATTATCCATTTTAATCAGTATTAGGTTTTCGAAGGGGTCTAATCTCTTTGTGTGGATTGGAGCCTCAATCATGGTCATATTGGGAGTCTCAAGAGTAACCAATAGCATAAGTCCAAGGGTTGGGCTTCTGATGTGAGAAGTTTTATAGTTGAAGAAGTGATCTTTGTTATGGCCAATCAAGGTGAATTGGTAGAGAGAGAGAGAGAGAGAGAGAGAGAGAGAGAGTTATGGGTAGGAAATACCCATGTTTCCCTGTTGATCCTCATCATATTGGTATCATAGCAAGGATTATGTTATTGGGAAGAGATAAGAGTGGTTTTCATCAGAATAGAGTGAAGGGGATTCCCTTAACATGCCTCCTAAGGGCATAAGTGCCAAGGTGTAAAAAAGGTTTGAAGAGATGGAGGTACAAAATAAAAAGTTGGCAAAGGAAGTCAGAAGAGTAAAAGGAATAGAAAAGAGGAATGATGATGGAAAACATGGAGAGGAAGAAGGGGATGATGAAGAGGCCCTAAGGTAGCTAGAGGAGGTGTCAAAATATCAGAGGTATCTCATTGATTACCTAAAGTTATTTGGGATAAGAGCCTCATATTGCAAGGTAGATAATCCCCATCTTTATTGGAAAGATGAATGGTTAACAAGTTATTGCTTACATTGAAGCCCTTAATAACCACTTTGAATATTAAGAGGTCCATGAGAATCAGTTTCCAAGTCAAAGATGAAAGTATCAACCAGGTTACTTGGTGGAATTACATCCAAGATGAAGGTAAAAGGAAGTAATAGATTTGATTTACTCATAAAGTAATAAATTTGATTTACTCATGAAGTGAAGATGTATAAGAAGATGCAGAGCCTTAAGAAAAGGAACATGGATATAAGTACATACACTAAGAATTTTCATATGATTAGCATCATATTAAAGCATTATGAAGGTGAGAAGAAAAATGTAGAAAGGTACCTCAATGGGATAAAATACAATATCCAATATGAACTAAGCATCATGACCCCTAATAGAGTTCACAAATTATTTACATTGGCATTAAGGATAGAAGAAAATTTGAGAAGGAAACAAAATCAACAAGGTATGGGAAGATGTGGAAGGAAATTCTGAGGAAGGAGTGGTTTTGGTGGTAGGAACCAACAACAAAGGACATAAGGAGAGTACAATCAGAATGAACGGAGTGGAGATTCAAATTTTATATGAAATTTTAGATAGAGAAGATCCAATAACTGAGGGAGATTTAGGGGACTAGGTAGAGTTCCATATCCTTTCACTGGAGTATGCTACAACTGTAATAAGGTAAGGCATACTGTATTTATATATCCTGATAAAACTTCCACTTATCATTGTGGAGAAAGAAGGAATACTCTCACCCAAGATGATGCAGGAAGTGCAAACTCACCAGAGGTATATTTTGATTTAGAGATGGTTGAAAGTATAATGATAAAAAAGAATGCTCCTTATTGTCCTGGCCAAGGATGAACCTCTACAAAGGAGAGAATTTTTTTAGATCCACTGGAAAACCCAATGTAATATTTTCAAAGTCATTATTGATTCAAGGTCTACTAATAACATTGTGTCATTAGAAGTAGTAGAAAAGTTGATTTTCAAGAGGATCCCTCATCCTTACCCCTAAAAAGTATCTTGGTTAAACAAAGTACAAAAATTCCTAGTAAGTTAACAAACATGGGTGGAGTTTGGCACAGGTGCATATAAATAATAAATGTTATGTGACATCCCTCCATTGGATGCATGTCACCTTCTACTTGGAAGGCCTTGTAAATTTGATAGGAGGACAATAAATAATGGTGAACAAAATGCATATGCATTTTAAAATGATGGGGTCACCTATAAGTTAAATTTACTCATTAAAAAGCATAGTCCTAACCAAGTAGGCCCTATAATTATGATGATTGGGGAGAAGGAGATCTTAGAAACCTTGAAGGAAGGAGATAGTGATGATTTTTCCTTGATCTTAAAGCCAAAGGATAGGGAAGTAGATAGTATGGAGAAATAAATTTCAAGAGAAATATATGGATTTTTTAATAGATATAGTGTTATAGTAAGTGATAGCAATGTTGAATCCTTACATCCTATTAGAGACATCTGTCATTAGATATAACTAGTACTAGGAGTCACTATCCCAAACAAAGCAGCCTATAAGATAACACTAGCATAGAATGAGGAGATAGAAAAATGGGTGCAGGAGTTGTTAGATAGTGGACTAATAAGGAAGAGTCTCAGTCCATGTGCACTGCCCACAATTTTAGCCCCTAAAAAGGATGGAAGGTGGAGATTATGTACTGACACTAGGGCTATAAATAGGATCACTATAATGTAGATATTTCCTATTTGTAGAATGGAGGAACTAATGGATTTTTTAGGAGGGGAAAGGTACTTTACAAAAATAGACCTTATAAATAGCTACCATCAAATAAGCATTAGAGAGGGGGGCTAGTGAAACACAAATTTGAAAAAAATAAGGGACTCTATGAATTGATTGTCATGCTATTTGGGCTCTCAAATGACCCTAGCACATTCATGAGGTTGATAAAAAAAGTGTTGAAGGAATTCATTGGAAATTTTCTAGTAGTTTATCAGTTCCTACCGTTGGTAGTGTTAGAGTAATAAAGTGATTCCACTTATTAATTAAATCATATTTATTTAATTATTAAGTAACTTATTATCTCTCTTTTACTTAAGCTAAACTTTAGGCATTTAACAATTAATTCTTTTATTAATTATTATTATGCAACCTAGATATTTCCCCTTTAGGATTTCCCTTTTAGGGTTTCAGTGTCCTTTTATCAGGATTCTCCTTTTGTAAATTATTCAATTTGATGGTTATTAATTAATTGAGGATGTCATTGCATTAAGAAGTTTTTTTCTACATTGTTTGCACAATATGTTTCCTCTTCCATCGATCTGTGATTTTTTGCCTTCATAGCTTTTTTGCTTCTCTTTCTGTAACAGACTTGCGTGTAAGTGATTCTTGCAAGTTGTGGGTTGATATTTTTCATCAACTCCAATATGGTATCAGAGCTCCAGATCTTCATGCCCCTATTCTGTTCATGAGAGACTTGGCCTTGTTCTTTAAATGTATGTTTTTGAGAGGTTTTTGTCTCAGATTTAAGTGGTTTTTGGGAGGATTTTTTGTTTGGAGTAGTTTGAGAAAAAGTTGACATCTAGGTTGTGTCCAGAATGCCCCCTAAACCCCTATTTTATAATAAAGAATGTCCAATTTGGACACAGTTGAAATATGGGCCCTCTTTTTTGCTTGCATGACCCTCACACACTTTTTGAAGCAAAAATCCACCTCAGTTTTAATATTTAAAAAAAAAAAATTCTTTTTTTTTTTATATTAAAAAAAAGCATGTATTTTTTTTTATTTTTTTTCTTAAAAAAAAGCATAATGTTTTTTTTACATTAAAAAAAAATTAATAATTTTTTTCTGCCATTTTGGTGGGGAAATATAGCGGCAGTCCAGATTTGGAGGAATCGCCAATTTAGCAGGGCTCTGCCATTTTTGGTTGAGGTTTCATGAGGTTCACTTATGTTTTGACCTCCCGGTGGTTTTTTGCTCATATCTAGAGCAAACGGGGACCAATTTTCAACTTCCTTATATCACCGGAAAGCTCTTTTCAAGATGAATGTCTTTCTGGGGCATAGATTTTCTAATTTTTCCATCTTACTGGTTTTTTTGCCTGTCAAAATCAGGGTTCTATTTTGCACTCTAGGAGTTATATCTTGCTCATCTGGACTCCTTTTTTTGAGTTCTGCAAGGGGTTGGAAAGCTTCTTTTGTTCTCTTTCTTATTCTATGGGCCTCACAAATAGATTCTTCTCCATGTATCTAGGTTTTCAATTTTTTCTTTATTCCATTCTGGTAGATATCTTGGATGTTTCAGGTCTTGGGATCGTTTCCTTCTCTCAACATTGTATAGACCTTTTTTGTAGCTTTCTTTTGTAAACGCACTAAAATAAAGTGCCTATAGTTTCATATCAAGGATCTTGTAGACCTTGTGCTTGTTTGTACTCACACTCAGTTATAAAGTGCCATGGAGGGGTTATGATGTTTTTCCTTTTGTGCTCATCCACCTTTGTCAAATTAGTGTCCCTTCCACGACATTAGCCTCTTGATGTGTGTCTAGAAGATTATTTCTTCTACTTTGACCCCACCCTTTATCATGTGCTTGTACCTTCTTCTACACTATTGGTGTTCCTGACTCTTCTTCTTGCAGTTGTTTTTGTCATTGCATTCCAGTGTTCCTGTCAGGCCTCTCCATGTTAAGGATTATGGGGGGGTATCTCTTGTTGGTTCTAATGCTTCCTTGGTTCGATGGAGTGATCTATGTATTTATTATTTGTTCCTATGTAATAGGTGGATGCAGTGTTTGGTACCTATGCATTTTAGTGAGATGGATCATTTACCATATGGACACTCTTCTTTCATTCCTATTTTGAAGGCATTCTTCCATCTTCAATTGATTAGCTCTTTAGGCTTTGTTTAAAGTCTTATCTACTTGATCATTTTCTATTACAGTGGAGGTTCCTATAGTCATTTTTGACATTCTTTGCAGCTTCATGCTTTAGAGGTGTTCTACATGTTCTTTCTTTGTTCCTATTTTCTCAGACATTCTCTAGTTTGGAGGCTTCTTCTGTCCTTTACTAGGCTTCATCTCTTTTTGGAGTAGGGTTTTTCCCATGTGGTTTTCTCTATTTCTCCTCTTTACATAGAATTTCATACTTGGGTACCTCATCAGGCCTTGGTACCAAGACCCTTTTTCCTTCTTTCAGTAGCCATTTCTAGGTTTTAGCTTCTCCCTAAGTTTATCTTAATGGGGGGTGTTAGAGTAATAAAGTGATTCCACTTATTAATTAAATCATATTGATTTAATAATTAAGTCACTTATTATCTCTCTTTTACTTAAGCAAAATTTTAGGCATTTAATAATTAATTCTTTTATTAATTATTATTATGCAACCTAGATATTTCCCCTTTAGGGTTTCCCTTTTAGGGTTTCAATATCCTTTTATAAGGATTCCCTCTTTGTAAATTATTCAATTCAATGGTTATTAATTAATTGAGGATGTCATTGCATTAAGAATTTTTTTTCTACATTGTTTGCACAATATGTTTCCTCTTCCATCGATCTGTGTTTTTTGGCCTCCATAGCTTTTTTGCTTCTCTCTTTCTATAACAGGTTTGCATGCAAGTGATCCTTGGGCTTTGTGGGTTGATAGTTTTCATCAACTCCAATAGGTAGGTTACTATAGAATTAAAATAATTGAAACTATTCATTCTTTATTTCTTTCATTATCCAATCATCTTTTCGAATTTTTTGAAATGTTTTTATATATGTAATGTTTGAAGTTTTACATTTTTAATGATTTTTCCTGAAAGTTTTTATTTTCTTTCTCATTGGCTCATAGCTAGAAGAGTCATTAAAGAATACATTTTTTGGGCTCTACTATGGACCAAAACAAAATAATGGCATTTGCTGAGAACACCCACAATTCCATTTGCCATCAACTCAATGTACTTGATATATTTAATGTGATCACTACTATGTGACAAAGAAATAGAGGGTTAAAACATATATAAAAACTTGTGCAATGTAAAACACAATATCTATTTTATAACTATGCTTTGAATTTATTTTAATGTAAGTTTTCTTAAATTTTCATGCATGTTATACAGGTTCAAATTATGTTTTAATATGTCTATGTAAGTAGAAAAAATATTTTTTCCAAAAGAATAAATATTATCATCCACACAATTGTATAATGGCTAAATTGCATATATATTATCATCATTTTGGAGAGATTTGCAGACAGCATTGGGCACCAAGCTCAATTTTAGTACATCATATCACCCTAAGACTAATGGATAGATAGAGAGGGTCAACCAGGTATTGGAAGACATGTTACATATGTATGTGATAGACCATTAGACCCGATGAGAGGAGTACCTACACTTAGTAGAGTTTACCTAAAATAATGGACGTCACACGTCACTAGGTATGCCTCCTTATCAGTCCTTGTATGGTAGGCCATGTAGAACAACATTGAGTTGGGATAGAATTGAAGAGAGAGTATCCATTGGGCTAGACTTAGTCAGTGACACGGAGTAGTAGGTAGAGTTGATTAGAGAACATATTAGAGAGGCTCAAGATAGGTAGAAGAAATTTGCATATGAGAAAAGGGTTGATAGAGAGTATATGGTTGGAGACAGGGTCTTTATGAGAGTACACCCGAATAAGAGTCCAATCCATTTTGGAAAGGGCTCTAACGTCGCACCTCAATTTGTAGGACCTTTTGAGATTTTGGAGAGAGTAGGTCCATTTGCTTATCATCTAGCCCTGCCACCTAGCTTGTCATGCATGCACGATGTGTTTCATGTTTCAGTATTGCAAAAATATATTTATGATGAGTCTCATATTATTGATTGGGATGCATTACAGGTGGATTCAGATGGGTAGCTGGCTTTCGAGCCCATTCACATTTTGGCTCTACAGATGTTGGCCCTTTGAGGCAGAGAGCTGGACCAGGTTAGGGTCCAGTGGGATTGTTATGTGTGTGTGCTTGAATGTGACCTCTTAAATAAGCCACAAACCCAACATAGTCCTTACTCAATCATCAAATTTGCAAAAATGAACATGAATTGTCCATTTCACAAACTTGATTGAAGCGACCTGTTGCCTCCTATTTAATTGGGGTTCTTGAATTTACTCTTAGAATGAGAGCCAACAACCTTGACCATTGCTAAAATGGAGGATTTTTAAACCATGAAAGATAAGAAAATTGCCATTAATTTATGAATGAAAATGCCATTAATCTATGAATGAAATGCAGATTTAATTGAATTAAACTAGAGAAATAATCAAATTACACTAGCCATGAGAATGCAATTATACTAAATGAGATTTTAAACTAAAAAGAAACAAAACCTATGAAATATGAAATAGGTGAGACAAAAATTAACTATAATTTTGATCCTCTCTAATTGATCCTCTCAAATGAAGAAAATGAGGCCCATAATATAGAACAACCTGAGAAGGGGATGAAGAGTTTCTTGAAAAGAAACGATTGACTCTTCATTTTCATGGAGGAAGGTGAGACAATTTTTTAAGGAATTATTCAATTAAAAGAATGAATTATTGCCACATGAGTGGCTTTTCACATGGAATTATGGAATTCCTTTTTGAGGATAATTCATGCTAATAATTAAATAACTATTGAATTCCTTTTTGATATGTATTAGCTAAAGGGGGTGGAATTAATTTAATTTGAAAGCACTTAGGACTTTAGAATTAAATTAATTAATCACAGGGATTTTTAGCTAATAAACCTTGATAATTTAGGAATTAAATATAATGTGAGATTTATGCAAATTTAGGTTTTCTACATTTGAGACCAAGTCAATTAAAGTCAATTAGGGAGAGAATTTGCCTAGTACCATAGGACTTTGATGATGAGAAAATGTACCAAAATTGATTAGAATTGTAAGGTGCCAATTTTGGGGTGTTACATTTTGCCCCTCTTTGAATTGATGTGCGAGAAGCGCATTGATTCAAAGAATAGTCTAATGTGAAAATGAAGATTTTGGAAGTCTAGGTTAGGTTGCCAAGACACCGATCAGATCAAGAATTAAAACCATCTTCCGAACGAAGCACGATTCTTCAAAGTATAAGTTAGATTACGAGGAAAATGCTCCAAACACCACTTGAAAGAAGATCATAATTGGGGTTAGATTGCCCCAATGTCCACTAATAGCTGATGAAGATTTAGGACTATCTCTAATATCAAGGTTAGATTGCCCCAATACAAAGGTTAGCCCTTCAAGATCTAGGTTAGGTTGCCTATAAAATGGTCTAAAGAGATTTTGAGAGCCATCTTCAGAACGAAGCATAACTTTCAGGAATTAGGGTTAGATTGCCCCAATACCCAATGAGATTTCACAAATCATCTCCAGAACAAAGCTTGATCCTTGAGGATCTGAGTTAGATTGTTCAAATACCTAGAAAGATAGATGACAAGATGCGAGACATCAAGATGCCCCTAGCGATGGGGAATTTTGATTCACATCAGACTGATTTGAGAATGATGCGAAAGATTTAATGATGCAATCATCCTGCCCCCTCGGGAGTGAAATTGAAAGATGACACATCATAATGATGATCAAGAGTGAGAAATCGTAGATAAAAGCAAGATCAAAGATCTAGATATATCAAAGATAGATCAAGAGAAGGTAGAATCAATTTGGAGTGATCAGGAGGTCCTGTTGATTAGGTTTGACCACACTTGACCATAATTGACTTTAACGAAAAGATTACAGAAGCTGAGAAAATGATAACAAGAGATAAATTTGACAAGAAAGCAACGTCAGAAAATTGACTGCACAAGTGTCCAATCGCGTTGGTCCCAAAATTTTAAAATGCAATTTTGAGATGCTTAGGAGTGTCAAATTTTGATTTCAATCATGAAAATGGATTCACAATGGTCCATTTAGCCAAGGGTGCACTTTTTACAGAAAATGGAGCACTTTTAAAAATTAGGTCAAAAGCTATATAAGGCCTGGAGGGGTCATTTTCAAATCATTATTCACCTTTGAATTTAGCGATGGTGAGATCTCTAGCTGACATTGATAGCATTCCCATGCATACACATCGATTCGAGCACTCTCGATGACACAACTGACTACCACAGTATGACGCACCAGTAAGTAATCAAAACTGTATCCTGCATTTCAAATTTTTATTAATTTTAGATCATTTTTAGCACATTTTGAAGCTTTTAGGGTCTGTCATGTCCAATCTCATGTGAGGAAATAGTTTCCTCGTACTGGCCTAGATCACCTTTCATGTGAGGAATTAGATTCCTTGCGCAAGTCAGGGATTCCTCGTGCTGATCCCTTTCGTGTGCTCGCGCAAAGTGCGCGCCGACGCTGGTCAAGATTTTAGGAATCTAGCGTGGGAAGAGATCCTATCTCATGTGAGGCAGAAAGATCGCGCAAGAAAAGAGTTTCCTTGCATGGGAATATTTCTCAGTTCAAAACATCATCATTTATTATGTCGTAGAGTCAAGCCAATTACAATGCCTCAAAACTATGTTTAGGATAAGTTCATAGTTGTATTTGCTGTCATTGCTTTGAAAAATCATCATGTTGAGGTAGTGATCCAATTTTGTTGCTTACTTTGCAGGTTGACCTCCCTGATATCACATTCTGGTCGCATCATTGTGTCATGGGTGAGCTACTGCAGAGACTGTCAGATGCTGATGGTGCCCACATCAATAGGCTCAGATTGTCATACCTTCATGATGCACCTAATATTTGGGTAAATCATAGTCTATTGGGCACACTGGTTGAGAGTTTCCATTCGGAGATGAACAAATTCCATTTTCCATAGGGGGAGATGACAGTCACTCCTGAGGACATATACAGGACTCTGAGAGTACCATTTCATGGGGCTCATGTAGAGTATGATACCCAGCTGAGAGAAGGTACACTGGAATTGAGAGTGGTCTTTCGGGATGATCTATTGATAGGTCAGGCCATATCTTGGGAGGATTTGACGAGCCTCTATGGCATGGATCACCCACTGGCGGTTGTCTTGGCACTTTTCTTGAGTTGCCACTTGGTTCTTGAACGAGGTCAGCACGGATTGGAGTGCGGCTGGGGAGGTATGTTGTAGAGGATGCTAGCTACACCCACAGTGACTTTTAGATGGGGTGAGTGTATGCTCACACAGATGTATCATGAGATGCACAAGATTGTGTATTGAGGTGCACGGACTATGGTGGCAGTGGTCATCGTTCTTCAGATCTGGGCTTGGGAGAAAGTTCCCATATGTAGGCTAATTTTCCATGACACATGATAGCCTTTTGAGCTATATATATACAAGTACGCAGGTCCTATGACCCAGCCCATGCTGGGTAAGAAGGAGAAGTGGTGAGCTTAGATAGATGATATGGTAGCAGTCATATGGCAGCCCTGGATAGCCACGGAGGTATGGGATGATGTACGACATGAGATATCATATATGTTTTGTTCACATCCTTTGATCAAGCATATTATCAGCATTATTGAGTACTTCTTTCTCACACGAGTGTTGCAATAGTTTGGGAGACCTCAGGATGTCTCACAAGAGTTTTTTACTTATGCCCGATTCATTGATGAGATGAAGAAGGGTTGGCAGAGACAATTAGACAGAGCCTAGAGCATGATAGATGTGTGCATACCACCAGCTAGGTGGGATTACATGGCTGGGGTGATGAATGTAGGGATGACACCTACATATAGGGACCACATATTAGCGCACCCATTCCCTAGATATATAGATATTGTTGGTTTGGGCCTCATGTATAGGAGGTGGTACAGCCACCACCACAGCAGCAGCCGCCCCCATAGCAGTAGGTACAATAGCCACCCTTACAGTAGTAGGAGAGGGTAGTATGATCGAGGATTGTGCAAATTCCTATCCCCACTACACCTATGGGGTCAGATGCAGGTGTCAGGAGCAGTGGCAGTCAGGAGAGAGCCACTGATTAGGGAGAGGACACCATCATGGCTGATACTATTACGATTGACCCACAAGCGGGCAGATAGGTAGCCCACTTACAAGAGGCTCTTTGGAGGCTCCAATAGAGGGTGAGACAGTCGTAGAGGGAGCAAGGTGACATTTGTACATAGGTGGTCATTTAGGAGACCCAAGTGGCTGAGCGAGATTGAGAGATCTGAGGGCTACAGGAGGCACTAGCTAGATCTCAGATAGAGATGAGATATGAGGCTACCCAAGAAACCTATTGCTATGTCATTTACATGATTGTAGTTCTTGAGGCAGAAAATCAGGTTCAACCATTTTCAGAGTATGGTGGGGCATGGGCCACTCCACAGGGACCACCTTCTCAGCAATAGGGTATGCCACCTCCTCCACCTCCACTAGGTGGTTAGATGAGACACTTGATATACATATTGTATCACCATTTTGATATATTGTGCTCAAGGAGCACCCTTGTACATTTGACAGATTGATATATATATATATGTATATATATGTATATATATGTATATATATATATGTAGATATATATATATATATACATATATATACATATATATAGATACATATATATATATATATATATATATATATATATATATATATATATACATATATATAGATACATATATATATATATATATATATATATATATATATATATATATATGAGCTTGATTTTGGCATCATTGTACTTGTTTATATATTACTTTAGATTTGTATGTCTTATGAGATATTTCTTATATGATTTATATGTATGAATTAGAAATGTATGTCATGGATGAATATGCAAAAGTTTATGCACATGCTTTATTGATAAATGTTATGAATGAAATGTGATGATAGATGTTAGATGGATATATGCTATGAATATAATGATTTATGCTTATAATGGATGCACATGCTTATGGATATACAAATGCAAAGGAATGTATGGAAATGCACTTTTTGGAAATGAATGTAATGCAATGAATATAATGATACTAATCATCTCATGCAGGATATTGCAATATACAATAGGTGCTAACCAAAAGATTACGAATGAAGATCAAGAGCGAGGACCGGACACTTGTGCAGTCAAGATGAAGCAAGGATAAAAGATGAGGGCCTTCAAAGAATGAGAAGACCATGAAGAGAGGACCAAAACCAACGCAATGCAAGCCTAAAATGTGAATGCAAGCCTAAGTTAAATGCAACCCTAGGACTTGATTGTTGGACTCATTGTGTAATTATCATCATCGAGTATTTTTGGAACATCAGAGTCAATACAATCCTTACTAGTGCCACTGTGACCATAAGGATATGGATATGACTTTCATTGGATAAAATGTAGGAAACGAATATAAGCATCAGGGCACAAAATCCAAGATGACTTGAACATTGTTTCCATTTTGATATAGTAAGAATAAACAAGAAGAGAAATAATAGTCAAGGAAGTAGTTCCAACCTTTCCTTGGCATACAAATAAACAAGATTGAGGGATGTGAGGCTTTTCCACCTTAATGCAAAAGATCTTATCACATACACCCTATTTATTTGACGTTGTCAGATCATCAAAACTACACCCACAAGCAGTAGACAAAGAAAATATGAATGAAATTCATGAGAATAGACATCATACAAAGAAATATTCAATCATAGCTCAGCACGTTTCAAAGTTTACAAATGTGCCTATGTTTGGGGTGTTGAAAAACATCGTTGTGCTTGTGAGTGCATTGTGTTTGAATGGTATCAAGAGATGTTTACGTTGCGAGATATCCGACGTGTGTTGAAAAACATAGATGTGTCCAAAAAGAGTGTTGAAAAACACTATTTGTAGGGTTTTGAGAAACACCAGTTTGTGTCAGTAGAGAGTTGTCCTTTAGAACTGACAATATTACTGACTCACATGTAAACCAAAGATGAGATCAGAGTAGGGAACCATGCCCCCAAGTAATAAACAGATTGATGTCAAGTATATAGATAGAGATTCAATGTGAGAAATCTCAATAATATAGAAGAGTAGGAAGACATAGTGAGAACCACTGGTGACTGACACGAGAGAGATTCTCAAGCATAAAGATCGATGTGAGATCTAGGCATCAGCAGGCAGACTCAATGAGAACCACTGGTGACTGATGCGAAGAGGAGAGGGACTCCAAGAGATAGGACCATGCCCCCTAGGCCAGGAAGATGCCCCTAAGTGTTACCAATTTCAATCCATGTGAAGTCGAGAAAAATCTCAAAGATGACTGAGAGCGAATGCATGAGCAAACTAAAGCAGGGAAGTAGACTAAAGCAGGAAAGAAACTAGAGCAAGAAAGTACACTGCAAGAAAGCCAAGAGATGTCGCAGTAGATAGAGAATTGTGGAACAAGAGGAACCTATTTACCAGGTTTTCACCATCTTGGTAGAAATTCTATTTTCCATACCATGACGCCCATTTATCAGGTTTTTATCAATGGGACATTTATCTCTTTTTCTCTTTTTTTGTATTTTCATTTTTTTCATTTTTTTGTACCTTTTTCTTTTTCAAATTTTTTGGTATTATCAAGGCGCCAGTTTACCAGGCTTTCACAAGGATAATAGATACATCAAAGTGCTTGTTTGCCAATTTTTCACTAAGATGATCATTTTTTCAGGACATTTTGCAATTTTTAAGATTTTCTCAGAATAGAGTATGTACATGAGCATTCAGAAGACATTTCAACTGTAAAAATTTTTAGATGAAGAGCGTTGATAGGCTCTTTGAGTTGTTCCCCCTCTGTGGTAGGGAGATGAGAAGCGCGAGACACAAATACTGCAGTGATAATATATGGACCAAGCCAGTTTGACTCAAATTTTCCTTTCTAGATCTTCAATTGTTGATTATTAGGGTTATCTCTTAGGACAAGATCACCCATTTGAAAGTCTCTTGGTCTAACCTTCTTGTTGTAGATTTTAGATATTCTCTTCTAATATTCTCATAGGTGATCGAATGCCACTTTCCGATGTTCATCCAGTATTTCAAGCTCTTGTAGCCAATATATTTTGATATCATCATTAGTAATGAGGCCCTTCAGAGAGACTCACAAGGTAGGAATCTCAACCTCAATAGGCAGCACTGCATTTGCACCATAAACTAGAGCAAAGGGTGTGGCCCTTGGTGGTGTCCGTATACTGGTGCGATAAGCCCATAAAGCCAAAATAATTTGGAGATGCCAGTCTCATCCAGATTTGTGTACTATACAGTGTAGGATCTTGAGAATTGTCTTGTTTGAAGCTTTAGCCTATCCATTACCTTGGGGATAATAGATAGAAGACCAGTGCTGAATAATCTTGAACTTAGTGCATAAATCTGTCATATCTTTGTTCTTGAATTTCCCCCCATTATCAGTGATGATTAATGAGGGTACACCATATCTACAGATGATGTAGTTCAATATAAACATGGCTACAGACTTGCCATCATCTACACTGAGAGGTACTGCCTCAAGCCATTTGGTAAAATAGTCTATAGTAGTAAGATGTATTTATGTCCTCTCGAAGAAGATGGATATATATAACCCACTAAGTTGAAGGTGCACTATTGAAATGGCCAGAAAGTAATGAAGGGAATAAGCTCCTTAGTTGGAGCATGAATCAGATTACCATGTAGTTGACACTGTTTGCAAGACTTAGCAAACTATGTAGCTTCTTTCTCCATATTTGACCAATAGTAACCAGCTCTAATAAGTTTACAAGAAAGTTTTAGACCATTTGAGTGAGACCCACAGATGCCTTCATGTACCTCTTCTAACGCGTGCTTAGACTCATTAGGTTCTAAACACTTAAGGAGAGTACTGTCTAGACCTCATCTATATAAGTGATTAGCTACGATGACAAACCGTGAAGCACTGCAGATTAGGTGATGTTTCTCATTTTAATTATATGTGTTAGGAATAATTTGGTCATGAAGATAAGACTAGATATGGTGGTAGCGGGATGAGTCATGTCCAATGACTTAATAGATCATCTGAGAGTTAGGGCAATCATAGGCAGGGTAGCATAACATCTCCACTAGGAATTCATGTCTAAAATTATTTTCTGGCATTTGCAACACAGAAGCCAGAGTAGCCATGGCATAAACTGCTTTATTATCTGCCCTTGGAATTTTTTGGAAAGTAACATGTGCAAAGTATTTCTTAAGGTCGTCAACCATCTTTTTATAGGGCACCATTTTTTCATCTTTTGTTTGATAGATGTCATTCACCTGATTAATAACCAACTATGAATCTCCAAAGACCTTTAGCTCATCAACATGCCATTCAATAGCAATCTTTAATCCATTAATCAAAGTTTCATACTCAGCAATGTTATTTGTGCAAGGAAACATCATTTTTTATGCCTTTGGTAATGAATACCGCTAAGGTGTAACGAACAAAATTCCAGCACCTGACCCTTGCTAGGTGAATAATCCATCAAAGAACATAGTCCATGTCTGATGTGTGAGAAGCATGACGGACTCATCTAGGAATTCAATCCTTAATGTTTGATGATTTGTAATAGGTGCCTCAGCCAACTGATCTGCGATTGCTTTCCCTTTGATAGCTTTTCTCTCAACATATTCAATATCAAATTCACTAAGGAGCATGACCCATTTAGCTAGTCTACCTGTGAGGGTAGCTTTACTAAGCAAGTATTTTAATGGATCAATTTTTGTGATGAGCCTTGTAGTGTGAGCAAGCATGTAGTGTAGTAACTTCTGGGAAGAAAACACCACCGCTAGGAAAGTTTTCTCAATTATAGAATAATTCATTTCATAAGAGACCAATGTTCTGCTGATGTAATAAATTTCTCTTTCTTTATTATTTTGATCTTCTTCAGCCAATAGAGCACCTAGAGATGTTTTTGTAGCTGATATGTATAAGATCAATGTCTTCCCCTAAATAGGAGGCATTGATATAAGCGGATTGGCTAGATATTGTTTGATCTGTTGAAAGTCTTGTTCACATTCTTTGTCCCATTCATAAGTCACACCTTTATGTAGAGTTTTAGTAAATGGTTGTTACTTGTCAGCTAGCTATGAGATGAAGTGCTAGATAGATTGAAGCTAACCTTGAAGACATCTAATTTGTCTGATATTGCGAGGTGGAGGAATTTCTATGATAGATTGCACCTTTGTAGGATCCACCTTGATTCCCTTCGCAGAGATGATATAACCAAGTAATTTTTCTGAAGTAACCCCAAATGCACATTTCTTAGGGTTAAGACGCAGTATGAATTTTTCCATATGATCTAGTATAGGGCCTAGATCAGTGAGATGTGTCTTCCTATCCATACTTTTAGCAAGTGTGTCATCCACATGCAGTCCTCCATTGTCTTATACATCATGTCATGAAATATGGTAGTGACAGCTCTCTGATAAGTAGGTCCAACATTTTTTAGACCAAAAGGCATAACATTCCAGCAGAAAGTACCCCATGTGCAAGTGAAAGTAGTCTTTTCTTGGTCTTTTGGCACAATTTTGATTTGGTTATAGCTAGAGAAACTATCCATTAGAGAGTACATCTCATACCCTGCCATCATATCCACAATCATGTCAATGTTGGGAAGTGAAAAATTATCTTTTGGACATGCCTTATTCAAGTCCCTAAATTTTGTGCAGACTCTGATAGATTTTTCATGCTTTGACACTGGAACTATGTTGGAGATCCATTCTGCATAATCAATAGCTCTAATGAACCTAGCTTTTAGAAGTTTCTCCAACTCTACCTTGACAAGTAGAGCCACACGTGGATGCATCTTTCTAAGTTTTTGTTTGACTGGTTTCACATCCGGAGCTATTGACAAGTGATGCATGATGAGACTAGGATCTACACCAGGCATGTCAGAGTATGTCCATGCAAAATTTATCTTTTTCTCCTTGAAGAAATATGTGAATTCCTTGAGTTCTTCTGTAGATAATGACTTAGCCACATGAATAATGTGTGGATGTTCTTCTATAACTAGATTTACTGGCTTAGTTGGCTCAATTAACACTGATGAGCGTTCTTGGAAATGACTCAGAAGCACATCAAGTATCTCATCCTCAGGCACCTCAAATAGGTTTTCACCTTGGGGTACATCTTTTCTTTTTACTTTTTTTTTGGCTCTGACATTGCCACAATGTGGTTTTCACCATCAGAGCACCTATTTTTTCTTCTTTTAATTTTATGACTAAGATACTTGATATTAGCCTCGGTCATATTGACACTTTCTTCACTAGTGAAGGACATTAGAGGTTCAATAACGTGAAGGTAGTAGGCTAGAGCATAGTCATTCTGGAATGTAAGGACTTCATTGGATTAAGAAGGGGAATTCTAGTCTATTAGCTTAGGATGTTGGAGTGAGAGAGAAGTGGTAGGTTCAAGTGCATTCATGGTATATTCATTGAAAGCATTGACTAGTAAGTTGAGAGATAAATTGATCTCATCCAAAGGTGTGTTCAAATCCTTTTGACTCCTAACGACTGAAGTAGAAGACATGTTAAAATTTATGGACTCAAACTCATTAGAGCCCTCACTTATGTCGAGAAGCTTTTCATAAGATCCTTTTGACAAACTGTCAAACTCATATTCATGAGACTTTGTATCCGAACTCTGACATGGGCATTTGCACCATGAAGGTTTGGGAGTTCTTGCAACACCAACATGTTCTTGTGCCAATTGCTCTTGAAATTCTAGTGGTATGTACCACACACCTTGGAAATCATGGTCTTGTAACACTTTCCATTGTTCATAGGTTAGTACATCAAATGGAGTGGTTTTATCAAAAATTTTGTCAGTCCCGACTGTACTGGCACATGGTACAAAATTATCTAGCTCAGCAAAGAATACTGCCAAGTCTGGAGGAATGGGATAAGGAAAGCAATCCTCATCGAAGCTATCTTCTATGGTGTCAACTGTAGCTATGCCTTCAGGTTCTGGTGAAGGATCCCTTTTTGGCACAAATTTGTTAATCCCTAGATGGAACAGGATCTTCTTGAAGCCTAACCCACTTGTGTCTTTCATCTTTTGACCTATAGCTCTAATGGGTTCCATTAAACCATTACCATTCACCCTAATTGGACCACTCCCTTTGTATCCAAAGCATTTCATAATCTTAAGACCTTCACTATTGGGATTTAGTTGACGAGATGGAGCAACTTGTTCAGATATGTTTTTTTCTTTGCAAAGCCAAGCTTTAATAGCTCTTTCCTCATCTTCATCTTCTAATGGTGTAGAAGCCCATAGAAAGGCACCACCATAAACTATCTCAGGAGGAGTAGAAGATCTATTATTCTCAGAAGGTCTCCCATAAGAACGAGGAGATAGAGGTAGAGCTACTAACGATAGCATAGGTTCTATTTGATACCCCCCCATGCCTATGTCTATTATTTTTAGGGTCTATTCCATGTCTCTAAGCTTGGCATCATAGAATTATGTATATTCTCTATTAGTTGGAAAAAGACTACCAGCTGACTGAGTGAGTGCATTACAAGTGGAGCCCATACTAGAAGGAATTGTCACATCTGCACCTTGGAAATGAAACTTAATGCACTAATGGTATGTAGAGGGAACCACTTGCATCTCATGGATTCATGGTCTTCCCAGCAAGATATTATATGCAAGAGGAAGGTCTAGCACCTGACATGTGATGTCTCTTTCAACTAGTCCAACACAAATGGGTAGCATGACTAAACCTTTAGATTTTCTCTCTTCTTCATCATAGGCCTTGATAGTAATTATCTTGTGGGAATCTATGTGATCTTCATCATAACCTAGCTAAGAAAGAAAGTGAGTAGAGAAAATATTGAGGCCAACACCGTTATCAATAAGGATGCGATAGACTAGTTGTTTGCCAATCATGACTTCTATATGCAGAGGAGCATTATGTGGGTGACTAATTGAGTGATCATCTTCATCTAAGAAGGAAAAATAATGTGGTGAAGTCAAGTGACCCACCATGGATTGAAACTAATCTAGATTGATGTCTTTGGGGACATTAGCCTCTTTGAGGGCTTTATCCAGAATCTGCCTGTGAGCAGGCGAGATCTTCAACAACTCAAAGATAGTTATTCGAGCATTGGTTCTTTGCAGCTGGTCTAGAATGCTATAACCAATAGTAGGAGGTGTAGGGACCACTTTTGTGGTCTTTTTGGTAGAGCCAATAACATTCTTATCCTTGATTTGTTTCAGTGTAGATGTAGCAGTAGGAGGGTCAGGACCCTTGATAGCGATTTTAGCGCGGGATCTGGTAGTGACGTTCACGCAATCCTGAGAAGATTCAGATTTAGATAAGCAAGACCCAAGGCCTCTCAAGATGAATAGGGTCTTAGGCTTAGGAGAATCCCCACATCCCCAAGTAGTAATCACATTACAATACTCCACTTCCATAGGTTCAATCAAGTTGATGACATTGTCATAGGTGGCATGTGTGTAGTTAACCTTGGCATTATTGTTCTTAGCGTTGGAAGACTCACCTTTCTTGTGATGAGGAAAGGTATCTTTAAATTCTTAGTGATCTGAATACTTGTTATGATTTTCCACAACGATAACCTAGTTATCAATCAGATCTTGGAAATTATGACATAATTAAAGACAAGTAGTAGTCTTATGACCCTTGTTTTGGTGATAGTCACAGTATGCGTTGTCATTCCACCAATGGGGTCATGGTTGTGGATTGTATAGACATTTTTCCAAAGGAGCGAGAATCTAATTTTGCACCAAATTCTTGAAAACCACATCAAGTGGTTCTCCCAAAGAAGTAAATTCACACTTGGGTCGTGGGGCCCAAGGTTTGTTTCCAGAGAATCTAGAAGGTTGTTGAGTGTTTGTTGTAGCCTTTTCAATAGATTTGGTCGCTTGTATACCAGAAGAGAGATTGAAGACCAGTTCTGAAGGAGCTGGAGTCACATTATCAACTACCCCATCATTCACAATGTCCCTATTTTTGTTGGTAAACTTCCCTTTATCTTTGTTGGAAGAGGAGGAACCTTGTTTGTTGTCTTTATACAAAGTCAATTCACCTTTTTAAACCATAATTGCCTCTATCCTCACAACTTTCTTTATCATTTTTTTCAAAGTTAAGGGGGCCTTGAAGTTGTACTTGATACCCAAAATTAGGGGTGAGATTATCTAAGAAGATGTCAAGTTTCTCAGATTCGGGTATTTTGCGAGGATACTTAGTGCAAATTTGTCTCCCTCTTTGGAGAAATATCAAGAATGGCTCCCCTTACCTTTGCTTGAGATTGCAAAGGTCCCTAATGTTGACAGTATGTTGTATGTTGTGAGAATAGTGTTGTATAAATAGATTGGAAATCTCATCAAAAGTCTTGATGCTGGTGGGTAGTCGAGAAAACCACTCCATGGCAGGTCCACCCAAACTTTGGGGAAACAGACACATCAAATAGGTTTGATCATGCATGAACTCCATAGATAGGGCCCCAAATTCTCTCAAATGATCCTAAGGATCAGTGGTACCCAGATACTTATCATATTTAGGGAGTTCTACACCTCTGGGAAAAGGTGGCATAAGAAGACTCCTATCAAAAGGAAAAGGACAGATGCTTTCCATCATAAATTGTTGTGTGGGTTGGTCCTTATCCTTCATAAGTTGGTTGATTTCATTTTGCATGTCTTGAATTACTTTATGCAATTTGGTAGTCTCACTCTCTTCTTCTTTAGCCACAAGCATTTCTACTTGGAAGTTTGGAGGTAACTTAACTCCTTGTTTTTCCAAATATAGAAAATATTTCTCTTTATCTTCTGCAAGGAGTATTTCCATCATTTTGATGAGAGATTTATTAGATTTTGCAGCATCTATGCCATTTTGAGTTATTGGCTCATCATCATTAGCAAGAATCTCATAAATTCTTTGAGTCTGATCTTGACCCTGGTGATGTTTCTCTTCTTGCTGACCTTGCTCATTTTGAGGTTGGTTGTTGACTTTGCTATATTGACCTTGTAAGTAATCAAAAGGAGTTTCCATGTTGTTAATGTGAGATTGTGTTGTGTGCACCTCTTCAGTATGAGTGTGAGTATCGATTTGATAACTCGTGGTCATTGTAACCTTTAGCAGATCAAAGGGGTTGATAGGATTGAAAGGATTGATATGTTCAAAAGGATCACTAAGGTAGCAAGGATTGTCAATAGGGTCAACCCATATAGGTGACTTTTTGAAGCCTTGTTGATCTGAAAGAAATGGATTATGCTAATCTTGAAACAAAGGATTAGAACACAGCTGGAACACTGGTTTCTGATTTGGACTCAGATCTATACTAAATGGGGAAGAGTAACGTGAGGACCCCTCTTGACTATCAGATTGAACAATGGGTTCAGAATGACCTTTTCCTTGATTATGAGGTTTACTTCTACCTATTCCAGAGCCGCGAATGGGAAAAATATTACCACTACTAGTCATAACAAGCATAGACAAAGATGAAATGAGAGGAAAATTAGGATCCAACTCAGAAATCTATCTCTAGAAATAATGAAAAGGAGGTAACAGGCTAGAACAGCCAAGATGTGAGATGCACTCGACACGAATCGTCAAGAGTGTGGCTAGAACAGCCAAGATGTGACTATTGTGTCACAAGGTACAAAAACACAGAAAAGACAAGACAAAGACAAAGAGACAAGATGAGTTTGAGTAAGAATCAGTCAGCTTGCAACTCGAAACAACTAGTTTTAGATTGCAGACAATAGGGAAACCGACAATCAGATCCGAGACAAAAGTCAGATCAGGCAAAAAATTCACCAGTCAACAGGAAAAAACTTGCTATTTTAGGACACCAAGCTACAGATTTGCATGAGGAAGTGTTGTTTCATGCAAGGAAGTGCTCAACTTTGTGCGAGAAAATGCAAGCTCGAGCAAAGAAGTGCTCAATTTCTGAAATCTCGTGCGAGAAAACTCCAAATTTTTATAAATAGACTCAGTTGTTGAGATAAAAACCAGATTTTGAGACACAGTCAAGACTATTCTTTGATATAATTTCTAGATTTAGGGTAGTTTCATGATGATAGAGATCAGAAATCATAGTTTCAAGGTGACAGGCACTCATTAACAAGCATGAAGTTTCAATCAAGCAATAGTGACACAAGCAATAGTCGTAAATAGTTCTACCAAGGATAAAGAAAATTGAAAGAATCATGGGAGTCTTTGTTTGATCATGATTAGACAGTTTAAGACTCAAAAAAAAAACTTAGTTATCCCTACAAAAAATATGATGGAGAAGACAAAATCTATGCCCCACTGTCTTATGCGTATGCGTACACCTCACATAGCAATGTCACCCTCGAGAGAGCACCCATGTTTTTGGTGTTTCCAAGGACTAAGTATATGTATTTGAAGGTTACCCTTAAATCAAGGGCCAACGTCATATACCACTTCAAGCATCTAGGTGCATACCTATGTCAAGAGTCTAGGGGAGAGATTCTTCCCTCTCCCTACGCACAGATTATGTCTTCTTTCGAAGGTGATCTGGGTAGGCATCTAACTAAGATATTTTTTAGTGGGCTTCCATTCAAAATAACCTTCAGTGCCTCTGATACAGAGCTAGGGCCTCACAGCCACACCAACACTTGAAAGTCATACACCCTTGCAAGCAAGGTTGGGAGGGGCGTCGCTCAGTATGATAGACAAGGCTTTCTCAAGATGATATTCGAAATCATGAGAAAGAAGTTACCATGGCTTTGGAGTCTTTGGACTCAACAAAGAAGAATTTATTATAGTGAGGTGGAATCACTGTTGATAGGTGTGTACTCACTTGGGTCGTTCCCAGAGGTTCAACTTCCGGCAGGCCCTCTAAAGGTGACACAAATTGGCTTGGATTCAATGGTCCAATTTTCTAATTCTCTCAAAGAGAGAAGAGAATACTTCTCTACCTCTTCACCTTACCCAAAAACTCAAGACATGTTCATCGCCGAGATAGCTTCACTTCACCAAATCCACAAGCCTTTGGGTTTCTGATTCTCTCAAAGAGAGAAGAGCATAATCCCCTAACAAGTAGATGTGTTAAAGATTCACTATCTTTCTTTGCTTCCCCACGTATCCATCATTCTAGCAATATCTGGGTCTTGGTTTCATCCATGGGCATCACTTCCATGTAATGAAGAGCCTATTCCCCTACTTTGCTATCAGGACCCTTAAGAAATTTTAATAAAGCCCTATTTAAAATATGTGAATGAAAAATAGTAAACAAGCACAACGTTTTTAATATGCCTTTGACAACCGTCTTACAAGCAAACCATTAGCAAGTTTTTATGATCTTTGACAAGCGACCTGCAAACCATTGTTATGCTATAGCAAAAATTAGAAACATGAAATCAATAGCTGAAAGTAAATGTTAGAAAATGATAACAATAAATTGAAGATTCTAGAAATTTAATGACTATCTGTAAAACTTCACGTGAGATAGTATATATCTCTGTGCGAGAAAGTGCAGGGACCTGCACGAGATTTGTATTTCCTCACGTGAGAGAGTGCTATTGGGATCAAAACTTTGTGTGGTTCGATATGAAATGTCGTGCAAGATTTTGTACCACTGATGTAAAAACATACAGAAGAGTTCAAATTACTGTCAGAAAATTTTGAGAGTGAGGCCAGAAATCATTTTTTCTGCCCCATGGTGGGCACGAAAATGTGTGTGCTTGAATGTGACCTCTTAAATCAGCCACAAACCCAACATAGTCCTTACTCAATCATTGAATTTGTAAAGATGAACATGAATTGTCCATTTTACAAACTTGATTGAAGTGACATGTTGCCTCCTATTTAGTTGGGGTTCTTGAATTTACTCTCAGAACGAGAGCCACAACCTTGACCATTGCTAAAATGGAGGATTTTTAAAGAATGAAAGATAAGCAAATTGCCATTAATCTATGAATGAAAATGCCATTAATCTATGAATGAAATGCAGATTTAATTGAATTAAACTAGAGCAATAATCAAATTACACTAGCCATGAGAATGCAATTATACTAAATGAGATTTTAAACTAAAAAGCAACAAAAGCTATGAAATATGAAATAGCTGAGACAAAAATTAACTATAATTTTGATGCTATCTAATTGATCCTCTTAAATGAAGAAAATGAGGCCCATAATATAGAACAACCTGAGAAGGGGATGAAGAGTTTCTTGAAACGAAACGGTTGACTCTTCATTTCCATGGAGGAAGGTGAGACAATTTTTGAAGGAATTATTCAATTAAAAGAATGAATTATTGCCACATGAGTGGCTTTTCAAATGGAATTATGGAATTCCTTTTTGAGGATAATTCATCCTAATAATTAAATAACTATTCAATTCCTTTTTGATGTGTATTAGCTAAAGGGGGTGGAATTAATTTAATTTGAAAGCACTTAGGAATTTAGAATTAAATTAATTAATCATACACATTTTTAGCTAATAAACCTTGATAATTTAGGAATTAAATATAGTGTGAGATTTATACAAATTCAGGTTTTCTGCATTTGAGACCAAGTCAATTAAAGCCAATTAGGGAGAGAATTTTCCTAGTACCATAGGACTTCGATGACGAGAAAATGCACCAAAATTGATTAGAATTGTAAGGTGCCAATTTTGGGGTGTTACATTATGATGAGGTCACGACATCATGGGAGGACACAACACATATGAGACATGAGTACCCCCATATTTTTTATGAACTCCAAGTGGAAGTTCATGCCTAGGCGGGGGGAGGATGTGAGGTCCTACCCCAACCCATCATAGGAGAATGGATATTTTCATATTTTGGTTACCAGGATGATACATTATTTGATACGTTGACTTATGGGATAGTGATTTCAAAACATTCAATATTATGTGATGATGTTTATTTGATGATGTGAAGATTTACTTTTATATGCTTATGATACAGTGATCTTGATGTTATGATATAGTAGAAGGATTTGGTTTATGAATTATATGTTTTGGAATATCAATTATGTTATGTGGTAAATGAATGTGCACTAAAGATTTGATATTATCCAAATGATCTTATATAGTTAAATGTAAATGATAGAGATGTGATTAAGGGATTTTGAGAATGATCTATATACTTGTTGATGACATAATTATGGAAATAATGTATTTTAAATTCATGACTATTTAGATACATCAAATTGTTTTTGATTGAGGTTAAAATAGTTTTTGAAGGGAACAATAACCTTGTACAAAAGGAGCTAAAGATAAGCAGGAAACAACACTACAAAAAATGAATAGAAAAAAAAATAATAGCTCGAGGTAAATGATGGATACATTAAAAAAAAACCCCAGCACTACAACTAGCCAAAAGACGAAACCCAGACAAAAAGATTAGTAGCCTCAAAACACAGTTAAGTCTATTTTTCTATAATCTCAGCAGAGTCAGCCCTCAAATTGTTATTATTGTTATATATGTTATTTCTTCATTGGACTACTGATTCTTTGATCAAGTGTGCAAGTTAATAGACCATCGATTCAACTCGGGGAAACAAGATTAGATTTATGTGAAATTTAGTAAAGAACCAAGGTTAACTCTACATAGAGATATAACCTCCTTGTTTAGTGATTTATCTCGTAATTGTGAATATGCATGTATGTTATTGTAATATGTTTATTGTGTAATTCCAACTAGGCATGCCAAGTGTTGTGTAAATGTGATAGTTTTTGTGGTGTCAATTGACACTTGTGCAAGTGAGTTGGCATGCCCATGAGAGTTAGGGATATTAGACACTTACCCTAGAGTCACCTTGTAGTGTACCAATGTAGGGTTACTTGTTTTTGGAGTCAAACCTTTCGTGGGTTAACACTTAAGGGGTTTTATAAGGTTTATAATGAGCTCAAGGGGGTAGTTAGGGTTAAAATTAGCTAGTCCTATGGGTGTACTATGGGTTAGGAGTTAATTTTTAGCCATTTTTTTGTCAAAATCTCATTTATGGCCCTCTTAAAGTACCCTTTTTCTTGAGTGGCGAAAATTGAAGGAAGACATGATCACCATCTTCTCCACAAATTTGGTCTTCCTTTCATTTATGAGAGGAGACAAGGTGGAAGAAAAAGCTAGTTCAAGTCATCTCTCATTATGATTAGTAGCTGGGGAGTTGGTGAGAGAGCCCTTTTACTGAGAGTTTGGAGGAAATTTTTGGTTTCTTTCCCACTCTCCAAACTTGGAGACTGCTAATTGAGTTAGTGAGTCTTGGAGACTTGACTAAGGAAAGAAAAATATTAAGGAAGGGAAAAGGCTCAACTTCATCTCATTTTTCCATTAGCTTGGAGCAAGGATGGCGCTCTCAAGCAAAAATAAATATCTTATGTTATGCATTTACAATATTGCAATGTTTCTATTGGTAGATTTGGTATTTTGTTGTAGCTAAGTTTTGTGTTGTGGATTCCATGAGTTTCCTTTTTTTCTTGTTATTGAATGTATGATATTGTGTTGTGGATTTCATTCATTTTCTTTGATTTCTTACCTTGTGTGATGTTTGTGGTGTGAAAGGCTAGACTCACCCTTGGGAGGGTAGAGAGCCTTGTGGGTGAAGGGTCTTGGGAATGCCTTCTAGTGTAGAGTCTCTTCTCAAGGAGAAGAGGGATAAGGCATGGATGTATGGGCTCCATGTGTCATTGTTTTTTCTATATTATTTAGGGGTGATAAAGGGAGAATGTTTTGTGAGAAGGAATGAAAGTTTGATTGCATTTTGAAAGCCTTGTGAAAGCATGTGTATATTTTGCAAGTTTTGTTAATGGCATCTCCTAATTGGTTCATTTTCCACCTTCACCCCTTATATGGGTCCAAAGGTGATCCAATGTGAAAAATAAAAACCTGGAGGGAGTTCTTTGTTGTAGTGCTTTGTTGTTGTTTTAAGGATTGTATGTGTGTCACCCTATCCTTTCTTGTTTCCCCAAGCTTGGGGAGGGTCTCATATAGACCTAGGATGGGTGGTGAGCTCCCATGGTCTATTCAAAACCCTCTCTTATTTGCAGGTTTTGTGGATACCTCAGTCCTTTGGAAGGATGGTCAAAGTTTTGGAAAAGAGAGAATGTAATGCTCTTATTTTTACAAGAAGATATTTAAAATCCTTGTGGCTAATATTTTGTATTCTTTATTTTTAAAAAAATTAAAAAAATTGTAAGTCTTATAAAGTTTGGTCAAATGAGTCTTGTTGTTGATTTCATGAAGTTATCTTCAAAAGTGAAAGAAAAAGTATCTTAATATTTTAAAAAAAAAAGAAGATTTGTAGTTGTTAAAAGTTGAAATTAATGAATCTTGCATTTGTTTAAATGAAGCTTTTTCAAAAGTGAAAATGATAGGTATCCTACTATGAGATTGGAAAGTTATTTTCTTTTAGCATTTTATTACCTATAAGAACATGCTAGTTGAACAACGGAACCTTCATGCATTCTTTATGTATATTCCTTGAAGAATTATTTTTAGAAGAAATGAGATATTCTTGTCATTTGATTTTTTTAAAAAATATAAGAATAAGGACTTTAAATGTATGCTATATTAGTAAGAGGAGATAAGTCACATTTGATTTTACATATATGAACTTAAAAGTTAGTTTATTTGTTGTTTAATATTTTTAATTGCTTCTCACATGCATAGTTTTCTTTTGCAAATAAACTTGTTACTTTATATATATATATATA
>MU224608.1:1906799-1932372 GCA_018584345.1 Thuja plicata | reverse complement strand
ATGAAAAAGCATATATATATAAAATAAAATAAAAAATAATATAAAAATAATTTCTGAAATAATAATATTAATAAAAAGGGGGTTTACTACATTTTCTTTTTTCCCGTGGCCAACGCCTTTTAGCGCAGGGAGGTCATTTTTCCCTCCCCGCCACCAGCCTTCTCTTTATGGGAGGCAGTTGGGTGTGAGGGGTTCGACCTCCCCGCACCCCCCAACCTGTAGCAGCCCGAGCTCACCCGCGACCACAACTGTTGTGGTGGGCGAGCAGCTGCGGCTCGCCTCGACGGTCGGCCCCTATAACCCTTGTTTTTCTTTAAATTTAAAAAAAAAAACAAAGATAAAAGAAATTATATTTAAAAAAAAAATACACTCAGCGCCCTCAATAAAATATAAACAATAAACCTGTAACAAATTTTTGTAGGGCAAGACCACTTTTGCATACCTTGTGTATATAAATGCATATACATAGAGATGTGTATATAAATTTATATATATAAGATTAAGTTTGATCTTTGAAAAAAAAATTCTCCATGGAATTGCTTTGAAACCTGTAAGAAAACATGAAAGAGAAGAAAAAAATGAAAATAGGGTTGAAATTTAGAGAGAATAAAAGGAAAGAGTGAAATGAGGAAGAGAACCTCATTTTAGGGCTTTTGTATTTGGGCCCTAACCCTAATTTTAAATTAGGGTGAGGGATTCTCAAATAGCGAGTTGACTTTCTTTTCTTTTTTTATTTATTATTTTATGTAGTTATTGTTGTGCCTTTTGGTGGCAATGTTCTATTTAAAATCTATTTTTGAGAGAAATTAATTAGTTCTCAATATTTATTTTCCCTTATGATTTCTTAAATTCCTATTTGTTTTAAATGTTAAAATTACATTCTAATATGAAACGTGATTTTAGAATCACTTCCAAAATCTTTTATAGAGTAGAATAAGGAAACTTTTATTCTATATTTTCTAAATCAAAAATCATATTATGGAATAAGATTTTTGATAGCTTTTTGTGGGATAGTTTAAAGTTTATTTTTTTGAGGGAAATTATTAGTTCTCAATATTATTAAATTTTTTCTTTGAATTACAATTAAACAAATGGAGTTAATGTAAATGCTTTTGTATTATAATTTGAACATCATTAAGAAGTTATTTTACTAATGATTTCAATGAAAGCATAAAAGTTTTATTTTAATTAAGTAACCAATTATATTTAAAGTTGAAATTTTATAATGTAGAATGCTATTAGTGTTAGGTTTAAATTTTATAAGTAAGAGACTATTTAAAGTTTTTAAAACATCAAATTTTAACCTAGAGGGGTTTATGGAGAAATTTAATTATTGATTTAAATTTGAGTATATTACAAAAAAAGTAATCTAAAGACTAAATTATTATTATTATACTTAATAAATATTTGACTTGAAATTATAAATGGATTGAAACTTTAATGAAAGAAATTAAAGGACCATTGATTAAACTTAATTTATAATTGTAAGTAGTTTATTACTTTTAAATTGATTTGTCTATTCGCTATTGAATAATGAGCTAACATATATGATGAATAATTAAGGATAATTTAAATATAATTTGATTTATAAATTTGGCGAAATGAAGTTTATCACCTCTAGAAGATTTATATTAAATTATTTAGGGAAGTATGTAATTGGTTTCGATTGAATTATTTAGTAAGAACTTGTTAATGAAGCTAAATAATATTATCCCACCTAGAGGTTTGATGCCTAGTAACTAATGCTCTGAGATAATTACATGGAGTTGGGAATGTATTAAACTGATTAAGCCTAAATGTTGTTTAAGAAACATTGTTCTTAATACTTCTGGATTTAATAATTTATTAACTAAACCCTCCACCCTCAAACTCTATTAATGTGTCCTTAAAAATTGGTTAGAGAACTATTATGTTAAATTGCAAACTTTCTAGCTCATGGGTTAAGGGACGTTGACTCTCGTCATGATCCCCCTTAACCCTATTGACAACAAATACACTTAACCTCTTGACCTAAACTGATTTGTAACCTTGTTAGCTATTTTGCATAGTAACTCTCCCTTTAGTGCATTTTAAAAAAAAGTTGTGTTTTTTACATTTCATTTTTGGGCATGACACTTAGCATTTTGACTTCAACCTTCAATTCAAATTCACATAGGCAAGACCTAGACACTATGTGTCCTTGTTTAGATGATATATTGATATACTCTAAGAGTATAGAAAAACACCTAGAATGTTTGAATATGTTTTTATAAAGGCTCCACGAGGACAAGCTAATGATAAATCTTAAGAAGTGTGATTTTGTGAAGCATGAACCTGTGTAGACTTTTGTTTTGTGATCTCCCAGTGGGAATTGAATATTGATCCCTCTAAAGTAGAAGTAATATTAATTTGGTGTAAACCAAGGACTACATGAGAGGTAAGAAGCTTCCATGGAATTGCCAGTTTCTATTGAAAGTTTATCAGAAACTTATGTGAAATATGTGCACCAATCTCAGACACCATTAGTGGTTGAGGTAAGACAAAAAAATTTTGGACTGATGAAGAAAGTAATGGATTTGAATAACTTTAACAAAGGGTTGAAAGGAAACATATCCTAGTTCTCCCTAATATTGAAATGTTGTTCACTAATGAGTGTGATGCTAGGAATGTGGCTATAGGTTTTGTGTTGAGTAGGGATGGAAGACCAGTTGTCTTCTATGGTGAAAATTTGAACAAAGCCAAGAGGAAGTACTCCTCTTATGACCTTGAAATGTATATCCTTTTACACGCCAATAAAAAATGGAGGCACTATATATTTCCCAAGGATAGTTTGTCTATATTGGTAACTAGGCCTTCAGTCATCTGAATAGTTAGGACAAACTCAGTCACAAACATATGAAGTGGGTGGAGTCACTACAAGCTAACACATTTATCATCAAACATAGGAATTGACAAGCAAACAAGGTGGTTAATACATTCAGCAAAAGGGTAATTACTATGCAAGAGATATAGTTTTAGAGAATTGTAATAGATGCCTTAAAATATTTATATAGAGAGGATGTGGATTTCCAAAAAGCATACAAGGTATGTGAAGGTTTTGCTAATAACTTTCATAGTTATTTTTATGAGTATATATATTACATAATGGGTTACCATTTAAGAGTAGAGAGTTATGTGTACCAAATGGTTCTATGAGGGAAAGTATGATAAAAGAGAAGCATAATGAAAATCTAGGGGCTCACTTTGGTTTGAATAAAACTCTAGATTTGGTGAGGAAAAATTATTATTGGCCTGGGATGCAGAATGATGTGAGAAAACATGTAGAATGTTGTACCACATGTCAAAGGGAAAAGGGGTCATCTAAAAATGTAGGGTTGTACCAACCTCTTCCAATTCCCAATAAGCCATGGGAGAGCCTTATCATGGATTTTGTGTCAGGATTGCCTAGGAGAAAGGCAAGACATGACAGTATATTTGAAGTGGTAGATAGATCTAGCAAGATGGCTCATTTTATATGATGCAAGAGTAAAAATGATGTCTCTTACATTGTAGACTTGTTCTTTAATAAATTTTTATGCATCCATGGGTTTCCATTGAACATAGTATCTAAAAGGGGCTCTAATTTTATTTAACACTTTTGGAGAACCCTATGTAGAAGTTTAGGAAATCATCTTGCTTTTAGTTCTTTATACCATCCTCAGAATGATGGGAAAAGTGAGGTGATGAACATATTATTTGGTAACATTATTATATTCTTCACTAAGGAGCATGGACAATCATGGGAAATGGTGATCCCCCAAGATGAGTCTGCTTACAATGAATGTACCAATAGGAGCATTAGTATGAATCCTTTTTAGATTATTTATAGGAACCATCAAAGGGTTGTTTTTGAATTGAGAGATCTATAGAGAAATGAAACTAGAAGTGCTCAAGAAGATGATTTTGCAAAGGTAATAAAAGAATTTCATCAATAGGTCAAACAAAATGGTCAAGATACTATGGAAAAATACAAGGAGAAGGCATAAATAAAGAGGAGGGACTTTCAATTTTATGTGGGTGATTTTTTGATGGTGCATCTGAATAAGAATAGACCTCCCAAAGGGAAGTATGCAAATATCATGATGTAAAGATTAGGGCCTTGCAAGATAATGCAAAATAATGGATATAATCCATACAAGTTGGAGCTCCCTACTAACATTTTTATTTTTCCAATATTTAATATTTCTAATCTAACACCATATAAGAGCTATGTGACTGTAGGAATTGATGGAGATAAAGAAGCTATGAAAGAATAATATTAGACTAAGGAACTACCCCCAAGCCAACCAATGAGGTTGGAAACCATTCTACATAGTAGGGGAGACAAAAAGGTAAGGAGTAGAACATACTATGAGAATTTGTTCAAGTAACAGGGATTTACTACTAAAATGCAACCTGGATGTTAGAAGAGGACCTCAAGAAGCATGGAGTTAGTGTAGCAGAACTCATCTCACGAGGGCTTGAGATTACATTACCTGAGAAGTATAGTGCAGGAGCACCCCAAGGACAAATGAAAGAAACCTTGAGGCTCATGGTATGCCATGAGTACAATTGATGTAATTAGGTTTTTGTTACCAAAATTCCTCACCATGGATGCAATTTTTCTAGGGATACAGTCAATGGCATGTACATTAAATGGGCTCCTATAGGATTTTGAGCCCAGCGTGTCATTAAAAGATGTAAATACAATTTAGAGAAAGCATTCATGGTGATTTTTTAGTCAACATTAAAGAAGTATGGTGAGGTAGAACAAAGAGGAACTGGTGAAAATGTGCATTACACACACACAACAAAGGAAAGGCTAAAGAGACTTATCAAACATTTATAGTGTTGTAAAGTTATAAGTCATTTTTATACCACAACGCGGAAGAAATATGTAGCCAAAAGGAAAGATCCTTTTGGCATACCAACTACATGCAAGGTGGCCACATGAAAGACAACTAATGACCAAGGAGGATAGTTTTTAGGCCCAAGAAAGGTGAATGATGATAGGTGGCAGTCATTCATGATCCCACAGTCTGATAGACCAAGGAGAGAGAAGGATGACAAGATAGAGAGGTGATGACGCGTATCAAGGATGAGTCAGATGGAGATGAAGGTTATCATTGCATCACTATCCCATGACCCCAGTGATGAGGACAAATAAATTTCATGGAATAATGAAGTGTTAACACGTGGTGGCCCATGCTAGCAAGAGAGAAGATTGAGTAGCTAGGTGGAAGAATCTTGTGATCCTATGATCTGACACAAGAAAGATTATGAGGATCACAGGATAATGAGAGAGTGACATGTGGAACAGAAGAGAAGAGAACAAGTGGGCCAAGATGGCTAGATGGCATCACATTGTGGTCCCCTGATCGGACACCAAGAAGATAAAAAGGATAGTGGAATAATGGGAGATTGTTATGTGTCTAGCAAGTCCAAACAAGTAGAGTGGGGCCAACTTGATAGGTTTCACAAGCTCATGATCCCAAAATTTGACGCACAAAAGAGAGAGAAACACTGTAGGATAATGATAGAGTGCCCCGTATCAATGTAGGCCTTTAGACAGATCGACCCAAGGTGATAAAGTGAGCCAATAAGAGAGTGAGAGTGGTGGTCGAGAAGTTTGCATGAACAAACAAAGAGACTAAAGAACATATAGATCAAGCGTTGCCCACAATCCTGTCGAGAAGGATGCAAAGTGGTTAAAATCCATGGGATTACATGATTTTGATATATGTCCAGGCCTAGGTAGAGTCAAAGCGGTGGTAAGGAGGATATACTACGTCCATTGTCCAAATCAGATGAAGCCACATAATAGGTGGGGTCGAGGTAAAGAATAAAGGCATGCAGTCTTCCTAAAATAATAAAATACTACAACATCATGAAGTAAAAGGTGATTGTTTATTGAATAAAGACAATAACCATTGGTTTAGATGTAATAAAAGGTAGTCGACTGAAGAAAAGAGGTTGTTAAATTAAGTAAACTGATGGAAAAGGTGAAAGATCTCTTTTTGCATGTAAAAGGTTGACAAGGGTTTTAACTCTAGACCTATTGAAAAAAACCCTCTCTTTTTTCTTGCTAGCCATGGGTTAAAATATTAAGTTCTAGAACATTTCCAACAACTTGAATCTAGTTGAAAGAATTGATCACTTAGTCGACACCAAAGTTGTAGAAGATCACAAAAGTAAAAATCATAGTTTTTCATGTTTTGGGGCCAGAATTATAACAAACTTTTTTTTTCCTCCGTTTCAGTAGTTCAAGATCCTAATCAGTCTAGTTGTTCAAAGAGTTTAGGTGGAGTTACTCTATTGTAAAACTTGGAACTCGTGCTTAGTTTTTCCTTTAACAGAAATTTTATTTTTAGAGTAAGGGGCTCCCCACATTTATGAAGAATAGTAGGAATTATTTTATGATCCTCTAGTTTTGGAGAGGTTGTGGCAGCCATTGTAATTAGTATTTGTAGAAATTTCCTTTTGAGTATTGAATTAAATCCAAAGTTTTGTAGACCCTTTGAATTCAATGATTTGTATGTATTTTGTGTTTTTATTTTTTCTTGTAGTATATTCATCCATTAGATCATTCAAGTTTATGTCTCTTTTATGCGTCTTTAAGTCAGCAATATTTCACCTTGTGTAGGTTATAATCTATGGTTTTTATGGTTTCTCCATAATTTGGTTAAGTGTGAAGATTATCCATCCTCCTAGCATGATTTCTTTAAATCATCAGGTTTATGTCAATTACTTCAACTAGTCTTCCTTCAAGAAGTCCCTATTGATTACACATGGATTTCAGTTACATCATCTTTGGTGTATCACCTAGTAGATTAGATTGGTTCAAGTTTGAAGTTTTTTCCCTTCTAAAATTTCTATCATATTTCCATCAAATTTTCTATTTTTTTTCAAGGATATACATAGTTGAAATATAAAATAGGAACCACCCTAGAATCTGGAGATTTACTCCATCCATAGAAAATCCCAATATCTAGGAGTGTTTCCATGTTGTCCTGGAATCCTCAAGTCAAGCCTTCAAAGAAAGACTAGGGAGGGTGAAATTCCAATCCCTCAACAATTTCATTAGATGTCATAAGGTCCTACAAACTAATTTATGCCTAACTATGATATTGTGGACCCATTTTGTATGGCCATTGACATGTTAGGCATGAATGGGAAAACATGGTCAAACCTTGACAAAGGGTCATTAGATGTTTAGGGAATGTTAGTGTAGGACCCTAGAAGTTTTTTTAGTCATGTATGGCCAATTGGGGAACCACTTTAAGTGTTAGGATGGTAATTTGTAAAATTTGTCATAAAAAGCAAAAAATGTCAAAAATATTGCTTGAAAACATTGATAAATTTATGCAACTTTAACAAAAAAAATGAGAACATTCCCTCCAATGGTTATGTAAGTTTTAAATTGGGTTGGAGAAGTTGTATGGAATATATTTGATACCCTTGGGGTCAAATTCAAGTGTTTTTGAAGGATTTTTGGGTGAAAGGAATAAAACCATTTTTTTTCATGTGCAATTCCCTAAGTTTTTATAGTGTATGACCTGGTACATATTGAACTGATAGATCTATTCATATATTTAGATAAGAATATAAATTATCTTTCTTTTGCAATTGGTTTGAGGGTTTGGTATTTTTATTTCAGCAAGTTATCATCTATGTAGTGTACACTGCCTATAAAACCTGGGTTGTTTAGGGTTTCTGAAACAAATGGGATTCTCTTGACTTTACATTGTCCAAAATTCATGGCATCTGGTGGAAGGTTAGGGATCCAAATGTATTTTTTAGATTCAATTGGACTTGTTCTGGAAAGTGGAGATGATGAATGGAAATGAGCATTAGAAGACAAGACATCCTCATGTGACTAGTCATAGTTTGATGAAAAACTTGGTTGCAGAGGTACATTTCATTGATCTAATTCCACAATAATGGTGGAATTGATGGCTTTGAAACTATATAGACATGTCCAAAGTAGTTTTTTTAGAATTTTGTCTCATCCAAGTGGGGTTGCATTGTAAAATTAATCTAATTGCATAATTACACATCAGGTAACAATCTGAAGTTAGGACTTTTATAAGTGTTGTCATGGTCATATGTTGCAGTATGTTACTAGGCATCCAAAATGGTACCTAAAACTAAATTATTTGAGGGAAGTCTTTGAGGAACTTAAGTGTTATGTGTGAAAAACTCTTTAGGTAGGGATTGTAGGAGACTAGGCCTAATGGACGCATCTAACCTCTAAAGTGTTAGAGATAATGGAGTAACACTAGAATTGGGTTGTACTTATCCATTGCAATTAGTATTAGATTTTTGAAGGGGTCTAATACATTTGTGTGGAGAAGAGCCTCAATCATGGTCATATTTTGAGCCTCAAGGGTAACCAAGAGCATAAGTGTAAGGGTTGGGCATTTGATGTGAAAAGTTGTATATGTGAATAAGTGATCTTTGTTGTGGTCTCTCTCTCTCTCTCTCTCTCTCTCTCTCTCTCTCTCTCTCTCTCTCTCTCTCTCTCTCTCTCTCTCTCTCTCTCTCTCTCTCTCTCTCTCTCTCTCTCTTGTTATTTATGGGTTGTGGGTAGGAAGTACCCTAGTAAGATTAGTCTTTAGATTTTGATTAAATAAAATAAATTAGTAAGATATTTACTTGTTAGTAATTTACATTCCCATAAGGTTTTTTTGAATTATTCTAGTTTCTAATTGTCTCTCCTTCAATAGCTACAATGATAGTTACGAGTAAAAGTTACAATATCAATGTATTTATTCTAATATTTCCCCCTTAATACATTGATACTCAAAAGATCAAATTCACCTCATCCTAGGGACCCCTGCTTAAGGCTTACAATAAAAGAAACTAATTGCATAACATAAGTACAAATTTTGATAAACTATTCTCCGAACCAAAAAATCCTAAACTATGTTCAGGTCCATCAAGGCATCTCTTGAAACTCAAAAGGATGTAGCTTCGAGTAGCTTTCTTGATCTCTTAGTCATTAACTCTCAAATCATAAAGTGAATTATTCAACAATAACCTCGAAGAGATAAATAGATCTCTATCATTGTCTAATAACCATGAAAGGGTGAAATCTTGATCATATACTCTAAAGCTTGTTGGACAAAAATTTGTATTGAGCTAAATGGTAAATCCCTAACCATTTTCTAAAGCATAACCTTGATAATATATGCACTCTTCATAAATTTTGGCATCAACAAACAAAGAACAATAGAAAACATAAACCAAAAAATCCAAAAATGCTTCTCATTAAGAGCACCATCTCAATGTAAGATGTTTACTTGAGATAATAGAAATTCTTAGACTACCAAATGCTACCAACATCCAACAGTGAAGGCTCAAATAATAAATTTGTGACTTAGGGTAAAATAAGAATCATCAATAACTGCTTCATATCCCAATATATCCTCATTATCTTGACAAACCAAGTTGGCCTTATTAGATGGTCATTTCACTTTTCGTAAAGAACAACACTAGCTCAAGTTGTATAAGCCAATGGTATGTGACTCGTGTTTTACAATAGAAACATGTATATTGTGTCTTTTGTGATTACTTGACTATTTATTATTACTTCATGAATACAGTGCTTTATCTTATTGAATATATTCTCCTAAATCTTTTGTGGTAATCTTTTCTTCTACTAGAAGGGTTCAAATAATATCTTCTAGATTTTGTGATGTTATTTGATTGAGTGTAAAAATAACATTATTATATTTTAAAGGAAATTTGTTTAGCATGATGGCCTTAGCAGCATTATCGTCTATTGGAGCTTTAACCTCTTCTAGTTGCCTAGTGAGATATTTAAATTTATTATATGGTATAGAATTGTGACTCCATATTCCATCTTTAATCTAAAAAAAGTGATGTTTTAAGGAAAAAAATTGTATTACCTTCTTTTTGTCCAAATAAATTCTTTATATTATCCTAAATACCCGTAGATCAATTATTCTAATCTATATGATTGAGTTTAGAGTTCGAAAGAGAAAGACCAACAATAGCCTTCACTTTATCATCTTTATTACTCCAATCCAAAAGTTTACTTGCATATGTATGTGATTTTTTTTCCACTTATAGTTCACCATAAATTCTTATTCATCAATTACATTCAAATTTTCATTCGCCATGCATGAAAATTAAAACAATAATATTTAACTAGTGTTGTATCCATCTTATAAAATACATTCCGAAATCACTCATGTTATTTGTAGCAGCATTTAGACTACAGAATTTTGCAAATATGCTCTCTAAGATTATGTTTATATTCCCTCATATAAAATCCAATCCATGCTAGGCATTTTGAATTCAAACACCAATAAAAATAATCAAACATCCAAAAATTGATTAATAAATTATATTATAAGGTGAGTATACAAAATAACATAATAACAATTATAGTTGCAATTATTCTTTGGTGAGTATCAAGTTTTGACTATGTCATTTACATAATCTATGAGTTCTGATTAATTGATATATTTGAAGGGGGATATCTAATTATTTCCCATTTTTATTATATGTGGGTATCAATGGGGATTTGTGTGTCATTTATCTTTTTCCTTTCTATTGTAATTTTACAATCACATGTATTATGGCTATGTTCAAATGTTAGTTTTATCTTTATTTATTTATTTTCAGTTAAAAATATATTTAGAAAAATTAAACTAAATATTACCAAGGAGCTGTCCCTTTCAATCAGAAAGGAGGCTTCTCAACTAAATGGTAATTCCTCTAGCTTTTACTAATGTGGGTCTTTGGAAATGGGGCAAATAGAAATTAAATCAATTAATTCTAAAAAAGAAAAATCTGTTTATTAAGAGATACATATGCTTTATAAATAAAATTTATATACTTAACACCTTCCTATTATATTGCACATTTATTTTGTCATTGACCATTATACAAATTCTACGTATCAAAAGAAAACCACCGTTTTCCCATCTCAAATGCAAATGTGTGATACTCTCATTCTTGAAACAAGATCATGTAGCTATATATTCCCCAAACTCTGGAAACTTTTCCCTTGCATATTTGTCTCTCCTTTACATATACACCCTAACATTCTTCATAATATTGAAAAATATGATATTGGATAAAATAATATTTATAAAAAAGAAGAATTCAGAGAGAACATAATAAGAATAAAAAAGACTTCAAGACTTAAAATATTTAGAGAATTTAAATAACAGAGACAACCGCAACATTACAATCATATTCATTAGTTAACATCCATTATTGTAACAAAATACATTTATTATTACATTAAACGTCCACACACATCCTAACCATTTCCGTGTACTACAAACACCAACTTTCCTCAACGTAAACATTTTAAAACATATGTGATCAAAACATTTATTCTATAAAATTTCGGAGAACAATGTCGCCACCAAAAATATACACAATTTCACACACCTTTTTTTAATAAGAAAGCTCAACAATCAAACCGAACATTATATTTCCTTCCGAACAGCGAGAACATATTTTCAGAATATGGGTTATTAACTAACATTCACATTGCAAGTTATTGGATAACACAAATGATAACCAAAACCCACCAGTTAAATCTCTTTTATCCTTTCACTACTGGTGAAGGATGCTTCTATCCAACATTCTAAACAAAATATAGCTTTTATCAGCGATAATAAAATTGAAGACAAGAAATCATGGTAGAGGCTCCTCCGGTATTATAGCACAACAAAGTATCATCACTCGCCTGCCTCGGTTTGTAACCGTACATTGGCTGTTCGATTCATCATCCTCAATCTGAAAGAAAAAGCGCAATCAGTTTTTATAAAAAAGGAAAAGAAGAAAAAAAACTGAGGCTACTGCAGAGAGATTCTCTTTACCTCTTCTTTTTCTTGACAGGAAATAGGTCGAGTAGATTTTTCAGTGTGTTGCTGTGTTCGAAAATTGCCATTGCTACATTTTTGGGATATGTCACAATTTGAACTATTGCCAAAGTGGAATGAGTTCCTTCTGGATTTAACAGGTGCACCCACACAAGTACACGCCCCAAATGACTTCCTCCTCAAACTTTTTAAGACGCGACTTGACGCATTAGTGATATTTTTCAGTGGATTCCTTCGGGGTCGCTTTACCTCCAATTGCTTATCTTCTATTGATGGCAAGCTTTCGTAAATGGTATTTTCCATAATGCCCACCTTTAGAAGTTCCGAATTTGCCATCCGTTAGATTTCTGCAATTAGGTTGTCTGAGTTTCTGCACAGCCAGATATTTCGAAATATGTGCCAAATATTAAATGCGAAACATTGGGAGTGGAATTTTGAAGCGAGATTGTAGTAACTATATATTGACGCGTTTTAACATCCATGTCACGATAAGTCGGCTGGGACGACAAGGCTCTTCTAAATGATCGTTATTTGTATGAAGTTAATGATAGGCTTTGACTACCTAGTAGAGAGCGTTGCTCAAAAACTTCTCACCTTATCTCTAACTAATTATCGTCACTTCTGTTTTCTATATAGGAAATAAAATAGAAATTTGAATTGTAGCTACCAACATACCTCTAATGATCTCCACCATACCTTGACGCTCCTACTAGACTATGTTCAATGATTATCTCTATCATTGTACGACTCTAACCATTGGTTTCCACGGATCTTTCTAGACAAGATATCATAGAGTGGCCATCTTAATATTAGACCAATTATGTTCCTGCGGCTCAAGATGAGGCTATCTATAATATACATGACTGGTGTAAGTTTCAGAGTTCAAGATGAGGCTATCTATAGTACATACAATTGTTTTAAGTTTGACTATTTCAAAATAGAATATTCATTCTTAATCTATTAATGTAAAGGAATTCCTTGTGATGTGATCTATTCTTTCAAAAGAAAGAACATTCCCAAAAAAACATTTGCACCCTAAAGTATTAACGAAGGTTCCTTTCTTTGCTACTCTTAATTTCTACAAGATCCTTTGACCTAGGGTCGAGATACTTGCATCTAAGATCTTGATTGAAAATAAACAATTACGTAAATATCTACCCAACCATTTTGATCTTTATATTAAAGACAATAGTGTATACTAATTATTAGAGAATTAAATTTTATATGGAACAAAGAAAAAATGATCAGACATCTTTACTAAAAGATTATGTAATAACCACCTTCAAATGAACATAAACATTAATTCAAAAATGCCCATAATTCGATAGAAAGGTTTTTAATACTTTTGTATTGTTAGAAAAACATCTTTGTTCAAAGCTCATCTTTGAAAGAAAATATTCTATTATTATAATTTTATGTATAATGTCTTGAAGCTTTGACATCGAGATATTTTAATATTGTTTAATTAGACCAAAAAACTCATTTTAAGTTAGAATTAAGTTTTTTAGACACCTTTGAATACAGACCCTCTAGTTTTTTTTCTATGTTTCATAAAGATTTTTTTTTTTTGCTTGTCTCTTTTTTCATCAAATCAAATTATATGTTCCCTATATATGAAAAGTAGAAAAATAAGGAAAACAAGTAGCATTACATATTTAGACTCTTGTCTTAATAGAAAGGTTAAATCTGGTTATATAAAGAAAAGATAATGTGTTTTTGATTACAGGGAAAAATAGGTTTTGAATGGGGACCCGAAACCCCTTACAAGCTAGAATAAGAGTTTAAACATTGAAGCGCTCCAAAGAGAAACATGACTGGAAACCAGTACACTAAAGCCAAAACTAACAACAAAAAACTAGGAAAAAACCAAAAGCCAGAGACCAGCAAAAAAGACAAACCACCAGAACCAAAAACCAAAGCCCTAGACAAGCTCCTTACAAGCCTCAGTGGCCTCCTGCTTCGCTTCAGATATCTTCTTTATCGCTGCATTAAACTCTGAGTGTTCCTGGATCATTTCATGAATTTTCTTCTTTCTTGCTGATCTAATGTGTTTTCCGAGGCCATCATCTTTCAGGTTCTCTGTGATATCCTCTATTTTTTTTACTGGGGGACCCAGTATCCAGCTCAGCCTTAATGGTCAGGAAACAATCCATGGACGAACCCATAAAATTATTGTAGTCTTGCATGTGTTTTTTCATGGTATTCTCCATGGTTTCCATTCTGGCTTGTAACTGCTGCACATTATTGTCCTCATCATTAGTAACCTTGTCCACCATAGTTTTAGGGCCAGACTCTAGCTGAGTCTACAAAGAGTTCAGCTTAGCAACAATCGAACGGTGCTTGAGGTTTAAATTCTCGATCTCCTGGAACACCCATTTATTTAACTGAAAGGAGTACATGGAAGCATCTTTGGCGGTTTGGAGAACCCCAAAGAGGGGATCGATCTTATCATCCATGTCATCCCTCAGTAATTGAACATTCCTTTCCTGCAAGTCCACCATTTTGATGAAAGGGATGTTCCGAGAATTACTAGGGGCTTTGTATGTCTTCCCCTCTGGTAAAGTCAACTCCTTGGCAAGGGAAGTATTCTCCACCTCCGTCACATCCTTCTGAGTGTCCTGACCACAATCCATAACTACTTCAAGCTTCGGAGATATAGGCACATCCTGGTCTTCAGAACTGTCATACTCAACCAGAATTGGCACCTTCTGACCTCCCACATCCTCCTCCTTCTTCTTATCCTCTTTGTTCTTCCTACTATCCGAGGTTTTTCCTTTGTCCATAGAGCCTATAACCTCTTCATCTGTGTTAACATTCTCCTCCGAAACCAAATTCGAGACTGAGGAAGCAGAGTAACTATCTTCCTCGGTGGAATCAGCCATATTATCATAGCCTTTCACACTATCAGCAGAGGTGTCCATATCCATGGTAGTCTCCTTATCCTTCTTTAATTTTTTACCTATCAGACTCTTATCTTTCACATTCACATCCCTAATTCTCTTTTTACTCGAGCCAGATTTAGACGGGGTTATGACAGGGCTTACACTAGCCATCTTCTTTATGTGTTCTACAATTAATAGAATCAACCCTTCATGAAGAATGGGTTTCTTCTCCTTCTTCTTGTGCTGGGAAATGCTAGAACGGGGAGATTGCAAAATATAGAAAGGCAGGGAAACCCTAATTTTATGCCAAAAATGATAGAGAAAAACAAAGTGGTAAGAATGGGCTCTTTTAAACCTACCGTCCAGGGTTACATACTCCATGACCATCATCATAACAGTAGCCCAGATTTCTTTGAATGATGCCACATCATAGCATCCTCCAGACTCTTTTACAAGACTTTTTTTCTCCTCCTTACTCTTGGGAAAGCGCTGAATGGCCTTTCGTGATATCTTACTCTCCCAGAAGAATTTGATGCCCTTCGTGCTAAGCCCATAAATCTCAGCTATGAAATCCTCCGTGATGTTCATAGTGATGTCTACTATGGTAACAACCCCATTTTTCTAGGAATCAACAAATAATTTGGTAGCACTGTCTTTCACCCTATGCAATCTTTCCATGTAGGTGGAAAGACCCCCCTTCTCAAGAATATCCCAAGCTTCTGGCATTTTTCTCCATTTAACATAGTCCTCCGGCTCTTTGCGGTTAAGCCCACCTCCCATGATCACACAACTCACACAGACGGTAAAAAAAACAGAGAGAATCCAACTTTTACGAAAACTGGTAACATTGAAATTAACAAGGGTTAGCTAGTGTCGATGATTAGAGTTCTTTGGAAAGACACCACTTTCCGTCCTCATTTTCCTCTGATTTTTTAAAAAGTGTCTAATCATCATAGCTTCTCAAGATACGCCCAATCAACCCTCTTGCTTCGGCATCTGTCGAAGGCCAACTTGGCTTTGATATCAACGATCAGACTTTTATAATTGTGCCAAATCATGATGTCCCTGGCTTTAACTACAAAATTGGCCAACTCATCCACTGTACAATTCGCTTCCCTATAGGCATGAGAAATAATGACTTGAATAAAGGAATTAATTATGATCCTAGCCTCCTCGATGATCTCCTTAATTATCCATGATGGCTTAGTCTTGTCACTAATACATTTTAAAATATTGAGTGAGTCACCCTCGATCCACACCTTCTGTGCCATGTGTTTCTTGACAAGTTTTATCGTCTGAAGAAGGGTCATGGTCTCTACCACGTGGTTGTTTTGCACCCCAATAGGTAAAGCTACCGCAGCCAGGCAATTAGCCATGTCATCACAGATGAAGCCCCCACAGCCAGCTGGGCCAGGGTTACCCTTGGTAGCACCGTCAAAATTTATTTTTATCCATCCCGGCGGAGGACAAATCCAGATGGAATTCTCTCTAGGATGAGGTTTGTGATTAGCCATCCTCACACCCATATCACCAGCATTGAAATCCAACATTCTGCTAGACGACATCTTGAAGTTTTCCTTAATGCTTCTTTTTATCTTCTCAGCAATCACTTTTGGAGGAAGATGAATTTTCCTGAAGACTCTATCATTGTGTTCTCTCCAAACCCACCATATTACATGGGGGGGAATAATATTCCACAAATGCCTATAAATGGGGGATTCTTCTTTTCGCCACTGATTACAAAAGCTTTCCTTGTTATTGGGAAAAAACCACTTAATCTCCCAGCATTGTAATAACTCATTCCAAACCTACCAATCATATCTACAATCAATGGCCAAATGGAAAACCATTTCCTCAGCATTTTTACATAAAAAGAATCTATTACTTAGCATCATTCCCTATTTCTGGAGATTGTCAATTGTAAGGATTTTATTCTGCAAAACCAGCCAAAAAAATATATTAATTTTAGGAATTAAAGAATTGCTCCACACTTGAGCCCAAAAGGGGAGAGGATTCAGTTGCTTTAATAAAAGCTCAGAACATGAAGCAACCGTGAAGGTTCTAGAAGGAAGAACTCCCTAAAATAGTTTGTCTTCACTAGAAATCTTAACCTTCCAGATCACTAGGTCAAGCATAAGAGGTTTTAACATTTCATAAGAAAGGGAAAAATCAATCCACGAGCCATTCCTCCAATAGTCCCTGACCATAGCTCCATATCTCTGAATACACTAATCGATAACGGGTTGAAAGGCAACAATAGAATTTAGAGGATAATCTTTTATCCAGCAGTCTTCCCAAAAATGAATTTTTCTGCCATTTCCTAAAAACCACTTAGCCCCTTTAAAAGTTGCATCCTAAGCATTCTGAATGCTATTCCAAATGAAAGATCCTTGCACTTTCAAGTCAGTTTTCCAAAATTTTGAAATATGGGAAAAGGAGAAGAGGTATTTTTTATGAATTATATCATTCCATTCTCTTTTAAAACCAAAATTTCTCCAAATCTGTTTTGCCAGCAAGGCCAAGTTGGTAGCTCTAATAGGGAGGATACCCAACNCCCCCCCCCCCCCCACTTTTTAGGTGTGCAGACCCTGTCCCAAGAAACTAAAGAAAACCTCTTTTTTCCTCCACTCCCGACCACAAAAAATTTCTCTGGATTTTTTCAATGATGTCAGCATATTTCCCAGGGATCTTGAAGAGACTGAGAGCATAGACAGGGAGACGTTGCAATGACACCTTAAGGAGCTAAAGTTTTCCCACTTGGCTCAGGATGGCTCCTTTCCAACTAGCCAGCTTCATGTTAAATCTATCAACAATACCACCCCCAGAAAGAGTCCGGAGGTTTAAGACCAAGAGGGAGACCCAAATAGGTAGCAGGAAGAGACTCAATTCTGCAGCCTATAATTCTAGCAATTTTATGTAGTCTTTCCTCAGGAGTATTAATAAAATATAAGGAGCTCTTATCCTAGTTGATTATTTGACCTCAGCCAAGGGTATAGGTAGTAAGAGTTGTTTTGATAGCACTGGCTTCCTGAATAGAGGAAAAACCCATTAAGATAGTATCATCCACAAACTGTTCATGCAAGAAAGGACTAGAAGTCGAGGAAGGGGAAAGGCCTTTAAAAGACCCATTCGAGGTAATCTTCTGAAAAAAGGTGCCCCAAGCATTCAGCCAAAATTGAGAAGAGGATAGGAGAAAGAGGATCTCCTTGCCTTAAACCCCTGGAAGGTTTATAAAACCTATAAGGAGATCCATTGATCAAAATGGCAGTTGTAGAAGTACTAATAAGCTAAAAAATCAATTGAAGGAATATTTCTCCAAACCTAATCGATCTAAGAACTTTGATCAACGAATCCCAATCCATTTGATCATAGGCCTTTGGAAGATCCAACTTAAGGAGGAAACTAGAATTAAGAGAGACCTGGGTAGAGTGGATGACCTCATGAACCTTCAAAATTGAATCAAGAATTTGCCTGCCAGGCACAAAGCCACTTTGTTGTGGGGAAATAATCTGAGTAAGAAGTGTCAGAAGACGAGAGGTAAGAACTTTAGAAAGAATTTTGTACACTAAATTGCAAAGGCTGATTAGTCTAAAAGCATCCACTGAATCAGCACCAGGCTTCTTAGGGATCAAAGTAAGAAATGTCGCATTTATCTCTTTAAGTAGGGATTTGGAGCCAAAGAATTCTTTGACAGCATTGCAGATGTCCACTTCAAAAATATGCCAGAATTTTTGGAAGAAAAACATAGGAAACCCATCTAGGCCAAGGGATTTGTCACCTTCAAAAGAGACGATCTCCGCCTTGATTTCTTCCTGAGAGGGAATAGCTACAAGAGCACAATTAGTATAATCATTGATAATGGAAGGAATGTTATCGAGAAGCGCATTATGATTCACCAAATCAAGATTAGGATCTTTTGAAAGTAAGGAAGAGAAAAAATTGATCATAACCTCAGAAATATCTCTATCATTAGAAATTTCCCTTTCCTCCACTTTGAGTCTTGAAATTCTGTTAGAAGCTCTGTGTTTAGAAGCAGATAAATGGAAGAATTTGGTATTCTTATCTCCAGCTTTGAGCCAAATAGACCTTGATCTCTACCTCCAATAATCTTCTTCCTTAGAAATAACATTATGAGTTTTAGCCAGGATGCTTTCCTCCTTGTCCCTCAACTCCACCATCAACCCATTCTTTTGTATAGTTTCCTAAATAATATCAAGATCTTTTTTTAAGCTGACTTTTGGTTTTAAAAATATCATCAAAAATAGTTTTGCTCCATATCTTAACATTTTGTTTAACGCTGAGAAGTTTCTTAACCACTCTAAACATTGCAACATCATCAATCTTAACCTTCCACCAGTCTTTAATATTCTACTCCATCTCCGCATGGTCCACCCACATTTTTTCAAACCTGAAAGGCGGGTGACCCTGTTTAGGAATAGGATCCGCACTGAAGCAAATAGGGAAGTGGTAAGATCCAATCTTTGAAAGAGAGGACAACAAACAACTAAACTTATTTAACCAACAGCCACTGATCAAAGCACGATCTAATCTAACTTGAATGAGGTCTTGGCCAACCCTTCTATTAGACCAAGTAAATTTAACACCCTTAAGCTCCAAATCAAACAGAGCTTGTTTGTTAATGAATTCCATAAGCTCCATTTTCCCATCCAAAATATTTTGGTTACCCACTCCACCAGACTTCACATTGTCTTTTATAGGGTAGTTAAAGTCCCCAATGATCAACCGTAGCAGATCCAAGAAAGCTTTTCTATGGTTATCAATTTTCCTCCAAAAAAGAGATCTACCAGTTTTGGTATTGGGGGCATAAATGGTAGTAGCAACCCATTCAAAATCTAGCTTAGGATGAAGAAAATTTATACTAAGGCAATTAAGATCTTCTAAAACCATAGAAACCCTAACATTATTCAGGTTCTAGAAGACAGCAACTCCACCCGAGGCCCCTTCAAAGCTAAAGCCAACAACCCCATTAATTTTAAAAATTCTAATTTTTTCCACCTTCTCTTTACTCATCTTAGTTTCTTGAACAAAAATAATATCAGGTTTATGATCTCTTACCAGATTCCTAAGAATGTATTATTTATGAGGGGCATTCAACCCTCTTATATTCCATGAGATGAACTTCATTTTTTAACCGGAGTACAGGTTCCCTGAATAGTAAGTTGCTTACCATCCGCAATGTCCTTTTTACTTTCTCTTTCTCTGACTTCTCTAGTAGTGTATCTACCTTGGGTTTTTGTATGAGAACCAACATCCGCTTTTAGTTTGAGTCCTCCATCAGCTTTACTTTGAGTAGTGACTCCCTTAGATCCAGGAGTGGTAAATTCCTAATTCTTCTCTCTTCTTTTCTGCTGCTTCCCTTTATGAACAGTCCAGGTTCCTGTCCCATCAATGGGTTCCTCTCTAGCGGCAAGATCTTCATCACTGCAACCCGAAAAGGTATCAGGAATAGAGGATGAATCATCTTCATCAGTTTTAAGATCTTCAACAAGAGCTTTGTCCTCTGATGGTCTAAGACTAAAAGTCTCTTCTTGAAAAGGGACCAACACCACCATTGGTGCAGATTCCTCATCAAAAGGACCCATACCAACTAGGTTCTTAGGGGTTTCTGAGGGATCAAGGGTCTTCTGGATTTTCTCACTTGATTCTGCCTCCTTATCAGATACTACTATAGAATTTGACACATGTGATATCGGATCATTAATTTCACCCTCCTCCAACACAGGAATCTTGTTATATTCCATTTTATCCTTGGAAGCTACATTTTTAGTATTTTTGTCACCTTTAACCTCCTTCCAAACTTATCTAGAGGTCATTTTAGGTTCTGACACAGTTGGCAGGGAAACCTTAGGAGTTTTTTTGCACAATGTTTCACCCACTGACCCATTTTGTGACAAACAAAGCAAGCAAACAAGAGCGATTCAAAGGTTACCTCCTACTTACACTGACCCAGTTTAGCATTAATGTTGATAACCGAAGGAAGATTCTCAAAATGGGCAAGATTGACACAGATCCTAGCAAAGACTTGTTTGGACTTGGCTGTCATCGTGGGATCAACTGAGATAAGTTCTCAACCAAAAGAAGAGGCTAGTCCCTTCAAGACCCCCTCATTCCAGTATTCTAGAGGCAACCCAGGAGACGTAACCCAAATTGGAGTTTTCATAAATAAATTATCAGAGTAGTTCTAGTTAGGAGTCCACTTACGAAAAGCAACAGTCATCCTACCAAACATCCAGTGACCCCAACACAAGACATAATCTTGGTCTTCCTTGTTTGATAAAGAAAAATAAAGAAATCCTTTAGGAAGGGACGCAATATCCACATGACCTTTCAATTCCCATTTCTTTTTAACAAAAGTTCTAACCGCTTCAATATTAGGTCGTGGTCCAAGAAACTTACCAACCAGCATAAATTCCATGGCCAAAATAGATTGATCCACTATAGTATAAGGAACAAAAATGGCTACTTCTCCCTCCTAAAGAAAACCTTTAACCGGTTCTTTAGAGGGAAAAGAATCTACCTCCTTTCTTGCTCCCACAAGTTTTGACCACTTTTTTGGACTTTGAGGGTTGACTTTCGCATCCTCAGCTTCTGAGAAACTTTTTGACCCCACTAGTGGGTCCTTTGAAGGAATATCCTCACTATTCAACACCTTAGAAGTTGGACTGGGCCCTTCTCCTAATACAACTTCACACATAGGCAGAGCCCCCTTTGATGCTTCCTTCGAGGGGGTATGCGTGATGCCCCTACCTGGGGTGGGACTACCCTGTGCCGCCAAAGACGAAACTGACACCCAGTCTAGTTATGGGATACGAGGCATCCCCAGAACCAAAGGCACTTGACAAGTACTACTGCCAGAACCAACACCAGCAGCCGCCTTGCCAGGATCCCCCAGAACCAAAGGTACATGACCAGTACTACTACTAGAACTAGCACCAATAGTCACTCTGCCATGATCCTGCACACAGTTTGAAACCCCACCTTTCCCGCTCACCTTCTCTCTTCTCCCACTCGAATCCTCTGCCATTGGAATAATGTAAAAGATCCTGTTACACAAATTTGTTCCCAATTATAATTAATATTGGAAGAAAATTTGTAGTCTTATACGAGAAAAGAACCCTGCAAATGATGTCTAAATTAATCCACTCTCTACAACAACCAAAAATTTGCATAAAACCAGACAAATAGACAACAAAAAGAGACAATTATCATTAATCAAAATAAGTAATATTTTTAATTTGAGCTTTCAATTTTTCCAACTTCAACAAGAGGGCATTGGACATACAAGTAAATAAAACATTAAATTTTACGTACCACAAGGTTTAGGCTACATAAATTTAATTAATATAAGATCAATACGCATATTAAACTTATGATAAAAGACTCTATTTATAGTGTAAGGTTGGACAAATTAAATTGTAGGGTTCTTTGATGTAGGCATGTAACCAAGCAACTATGAGCCTTAAAGGAAATCCACCTATATAATCTTACCTTAGAAGATATAAGAATAAACACAAATAGTTTTACACTGGATAAAAAAAATCAATTGACAAGAAGAAACTAAGTAAATATCTGAATCCTTATTAAACTCAAATGTTTCTTCCAATTCAACCACTCCTATCAAGGTAATCTTATCAATTATTTGAAGATATGAGATTGGAAAATATAATTTTTAATTTAAGACTAACCTTGAATAAATCCTCTTGAATGAAAATGTTTTAGCACCCACCTAATCCTTTATCCATATAAAAGGCTAAATGCTAAAAAATGGATTAATGTGCACTATTTATTAATAGATAAATGGATGATAATGTTACATATCTCATAAGAAACTCAGCCCAATTTTAAGGAAAACTAGAACGTCAAAATATATTCCAAAGAAAATGTCAGGTAATCCAATTATAAGCCTTCAACATCTATAATTTGTTGATCATGATGGAGTATTTTATAAGATATTGTCATTATATATTCTTTAGGCCTTGTGCTATACAATGTGTGGAGTCAAAGTGATCAAGAGGATAGTCAAGATGAAAAACATATATGTCATGTATAGTGATATGGAAGCATTAAGACAATGTGTTTGATGTCCATGGTCATGTTGGACATCATGGATCTCAATTAAACATGAAAGAAAAAGATTGTGAAAAAGGCTTGGAGATTGCTTGAAAGAGGGGCAGAATAACATTGTAGTCCTTGGAGTTTTGATAATTTATTAATGAAAACAATGGGTTTTTACCTAAGTGACAATAGATAGGATGATGACAATTAGTATTGGAGTGGGATTTTTTTGTCATGACTATCAACCTCCTTCTTTTGTATAATTTTATTTTTGTAATATAATAGAACTTATCTTTAATATGTATGTATGTATGTATGTTTGTATGTATTTATGTATGTGGGTGATCCCACAATAGTGACTTACATTCTTTTTTGCCACCTTTGACACTAAGATGAACATTATGAAAAAAAACATCACTTTCAGACACCTATTGCTCAAATTCTATTCTGAATTTGAAGATTATGTATAACATATATATATATGTGCACACACACACACACACACACACACACACACACACACACACACACACACACACACACACACACACACACACACACACACACACACACACACACACATATATATATATATATATGACCACCATCTTCTCTAGAACTTTGGTCTTCATTTCATTTATGAGAGGAGACAAGGTGGAAGAAAAAGATAGCACAAGTCATATCTCATTATGATTAGTAGGTGGGGAGTTGGTGAGAGAGCCCTTTTAGCAAGAGTTTGGAGGAAATTTTGGGTTGCTTTCCCACTCTCCAAACTTGGAGACTTCTAGTTGAGTTAGTGAGACTTGGAGACTTGACTAAGGAAAGAAAAAGCTTAAGGAAGGGAAAAGGCTCAACTTCATCTCATTTTTCCATTAGCTTGGAGCAAGGATGGTTCTCTCAAACCAAAATAAATATCTTATGTTATGTATTTACAATATTGAAATTTTTCTCTTGGTAGATTTAATATTATGTTGTAGCTAAGTGTTGTGTTGTGGATTCCTTGAATTTCCTTGTTTTCTTGTTATTGAATGTATGATATTGTGTTGTGGATTTCATTCATTTTCTTTGATTTCTTACCTTGTGTGATGTTTGGGGTGTGAAAGGCTAGACTCACCCTTGGGAGGGTAGAGAGCCTTGTGGGTGAAGGGTCTTGGGAATGCCTTCTAGTGTAGAGTCTCTTCTCAAGGAGAAGAGGGATAAGGCATAGATGTATGGGCTCCATGTGCCATTGTTTTTCTATATTATTCGAAGGTGATAAGGGGAGAAAGTTTTGTGAGAAGGAATGAAAGTTTGATTGCATTTTGATAGCCTTGTGAAGGTATGTGTATATTTGGAAAGTTTTGTTAATGGCATCTCCTAATTGGTTCATTTTCCACCTTCACCCCTTATATGGGTCCAAAGGTGATCCAAAGAGAAAAATAAACTTGAGAGGGAGTTCTTTGTTGTAGTGATTTGTTGTTGTTTTATGGAGTGTATGTGTGTCACCCTATCCTTTCTTGTTTCCCCAAGCTCCAGAATGGTCTCATACAGACCTAGGATGGGCGGTGAGCTCCCATGGTCTATTCAAAACCTTCTCTTATTTGCAGGTTTTGTGGATACTTGAGTCCTTTGGAAGGATGGTAAAAGTTTTGGAAAAGAGAGAATGTAATGCTCTTATTTTTACAAGAAGATATGTAAAATCCTTGTGGCTAATATTTTGTATTCTTTCTTTTTAAAAAAAAAAATGTTGTAAGTCTATCGATTATTTGAAGATATGAGATTGGAAAAATATAATTTTCTATTTAAGACTAACCTTGAATAAATCCTCTTGAATGAAAATGTTTTAGCACCCACCTAATCCTTTATACATATAAAAGGATAAATGCTAAAAAATGGATTAATGTGCACTATTTATTAATAGAGAAATGGATGATAATGTTACATATCTCATAAGAAACTCAGCCCAATTTTAAGGAAAACTAGAACCTCAAAATATATTCCAAAGAAAATGTTAGGGAATCTCATTATAAGCCTTCAACATCTATAATTTGTTGATCATGATGGAGTATTTTATAAGATATTGTCATTATATATTCTTTAGGCCTTGTGCTATACAATGTGTGGAGTCAAAGTGATCAAGAGGATAGTGGAGTCAAAGTGATCAAGAGGATAGTCAAGATGAAAAACATATATGTCATGTATAGGGATATGGAAGCATTAAGACAATGCGTCTAATGTCCATGGTCATGTTGGACATCATGGATCTCAATTAAACATGAAAGAAAAAGATAGTGAAAAAGGCTTGGAGCTTGCTCGAAAGAGGGGCGGAATAACATTGTAGTCCTTGGCGTTTTGACAATCTATTAAAGAAAACAATGGGTTTTTACCTACGTGAGAATAGATAGGATGATGATAATTAATATTGGAGTGGGATTTTTCTGTCATGACTGTCAACCTCCTTCTTTTGTATAATTTTATTTTTGTAATATAAGATAACTTATCTTTAATATGTATGTATGTATGTATGTATGAATAAATGTATGTATATATATATCTATGTTTGTATGTATGTATGTGGGTGATCCCACAATAGTGAGTTACATTCTTTTTTGCCACCTTTGACACTAAGATGAATATTCTGAAACAAAAACTTCACTTTCAGACACCTATTGCTCAAATTCTATTACGAATTCAAAGATTATGTACAACATACATAAATATATACATAAATATATACATACATATATACATAGATACATATATATATATATA
>MU224608.1:1895086-1906699 GCA_018584345.1 Thuja plicata | reverse complement strand
TATATATATAGGAATTGATTTATATCCATTTTTCCTTATGCTTCGAAAAGTAGTTTGTTTAAAAAATCAGCATTTTTAAGGAGTGACATTCACTAATTCAGTCATAACCTTTTTTCTAAAAATGTTAAATGTAATTCTTTCAAATTTAGGTTACTAATGTTCATATATAGTGCATCGAACTAGTTTTGTTCAATTGTGTTGAATATTTTATAGTTTATTGATAATTGAAGTGACATTAACTGTAATTTGGACATAGGTTCGTTTAGGGCACTGTATCTTGATCTCTATATATAAAAGTTCATTTTGTTCCTTTTTTTGTTAGAAATATAATAGAAATAGCTACTATCTGGATATTTTTCAAAAACAAAATCCATAATTTACTATTTTTCTAGAAGCAACAAATAGAGAAATTACAGAATTGTTTGACAACCTATGTCTAATAAAAATAAAAGTAGAAAGTCATAACGAATTCAATATATATTTAAATAATTTTCAATGAAAATCTTGTTTCGTGTAATAGAATCTGGCATTTGGGTTTGTGAAAATTCTTCTATTTATTTCCTGTTTAGGATGTCCAAAGGGCAGAAATCTGTAGAATGAAGTTATCTCTAGGGGAGAAGGTCATCTCAGGGGCATTCGTCCCAACCTACTTCGTTTGAAGGGGGTATGTTCAAAACTAGTGGGTTGGAATAAACCCCCTAGACAAACAAAATGTCAAACAACTATCATCACTTTTTGTAACTAACCTAGTTCTTCTGAAGTAGGACTGGCACATTTTTTGTTTTCCGACACGTTGATTGAGTTGGGTATAAAAAAAACAACTTTTTTCATTTTTGATAAAACTATATGCAATTTAGTTCACATTTTTAATAATGAAGGTTATTTTTGGTTCGTGGTAATTTTTCAAATGCATTCTTTTCAAGAAGGGAAATGGGAAATAAGAGGATAAGACAACGTAGATCTGCAAGAAACTGGTCACCTAATATAGAACAAACAAATCACAAAGTTCCATTGCCAACATGCTCTCTCTCTCTCTCTCTCTCTCTCTCTCTCTCTCTGAAGCCAAAGAAATGGATGTTGGAGAAGGGTTAGAATCACATCCTATAGAAGCTCAAGCAATGGATGTTGGAGAAGGGGTAGAATCACATCCTATAGAAGCTCAAGTAATGGATGTTGGAGAAGTGTTGGGATCACTTCCTCCTACTGGTATGGATGAACATATAAATATAGCTAGAACTGTAAAAATAAAAAAATAAATTATAGAAAGATAGATCATTTACTTGAAATGGATGATGATAGATTGAGATCAGTTACTGTACAAGCTTTTTACACTAAGAAGAGGTGAATGAATAGGATAGAAAGGAAAATAATGGCTAAATTTGATATTCTTGAAACACTCGAACAAGCCCAATTGCTTTCAATTGTAATTCTAGATAAAAAGTGGTAAGAGACATTAAAATTCTTCGGTATAAATACATCATCAAAAAAGAAAAAAAAAATTATACGATGCAAGATAATATGGTTCAAAATATGAAAAAAGATTCAGATTATGTAGGGAAGTTATCTCAATCTAAAGATAAGGCCATTACAAGAGGATTCATGTTGCCATCCATTGTAGCAAATACTATTCGTCAAAAAAGACAAATATATTCAGTTTCATCTAAGATTGGTTTTAGTAGGAAAATTGTTTCACTATTTGTTAAAATGAGAATATATTGGTATGATAGTACCTTGGAAGGCAATTGGGAAATTATGTGTACACATCCTCATTCTATTAGGATTGATGGTGGAATATGAATTTGATAACATCATTTTTGAATGATAATACCGTTCCTTCATCAAACATACTTAGAGATTTTATTAGACATATAACTAGATTGAATGAATATGAATTACATACAATACATTGGTTGGATACAACACAACATGAAATGTATGTGTCCTATTGTAATTTTAATCCTTATATATAAAGATGAAGCAAATATTGTTTGAAGGATTGAATCATTATTATGTGAGGACAAAAAAGTGTTTGAAACTTGTTGTTGTCATTATAATATTTAATTTTACATCTACAATAAGGTTTTTAAAAATATTGTTGAAGACACTTATGGCTTTACAAATGCTCTTCCCAGTAGACGTAGTGATTTCATATCATATATTTTATTTAACAAAAGAGATGACGCAACTGGTCAAATAAATTGCATAAAAGGAATTTGTGATACATGTGGTGATTTGGTTATTTTCCCTTTTAAAAGTAAAGACACTAATGGGATTAAGATGATAAATAGTAGGCATTACAAATACTTAAGGAATTAACTAAAGTTTGGAAAGAATAAAAAAGATTAGAAATGTTGAAGAGGAGATAACAATTGGAGACATCCTGGAGAATTTTTGAAAATTAATTTAACCCTACATAGATCACACTTTTTTTCCTAAGTGGAAAGCACAACAATTTAAAATACTGAGTGATAATTTATCAACTGGAACTATCCTATCAGTTGTTGATTTTGTAGAAAATGATTAATTTTTTCATCAAAGGTCATTCAATTAGAATACTATTTTTTAGAGAAGATTAATATGATGTACAAGAGTGTTATCAACATACATGGTTAGATTTGGATGGTGTTGAGAGTACATTTGAAGCATGATTCATTAAGAAAGAATATAAATTTTATATTAGTGATGACAAAGAACTTTACACTCATTATGTAGAGCACTACTTCAATAATTTTTTGCAAATTTGAAAGAAAGGGGCATACAAATTGATAAACATTTTGTTTGTTCAGATGGCTGTGTGAAACAATTCAAATCATCCAAAATATTTTATGCATTATCCAGATATCATCGTAATAAAAATATAGGAAATGTTTGGATATTATTTGAGTTGGATATGGAAAGGGTAAACATGATGGTGCTAGAGCTTGCATGAAACATGCAATTCAAAAGTATGATACGAATTATTAGGGAGTTCATATAAAAGATACACATTTTGTTGTTGAATCGTGTGTTAAGACTGCAAATTTTGTTTTGCTAGTGTAAGTCTCTATATCATATTTTTATGTGTTCCCTTGACTTCCTTTTAATTTGACTATCCTTAAGCCCTAAGTTGTCACTTTATCAAACCCTCGGTTACCTTTTGGTTTAAAAACCCTAAGTCTTTGTGTCTCTTATGTTTATGCGTTACTTTTTTGGTCACTCAAGTTGTTCTATCTCATGTGTCTTAAGTTGTCATAGGTGGGGCCTTTTCCTTCTAAGTCATGTTTTCTAGTGGGGTCTAAATTATAATTTTTCCTAAGTCCTATGTCCCTGCAGTGTTTTATTTAACATAAGATGTTAAGAAGCTTCTTTTTGATCCAATAGTAGGTGTAATGCCTTGAAGGTAAGATGCACCAAAAATACTCATAGAGGTATCATGAAATGATTTAAGGGTCCATCTGAGATTATGGGTTTGACATCTTTCAAGCTAGCGGAAAGGATAAGCTAAGATCAAATATTTTTTAATCTAACAGTGGGTGTGATCCCATGAACCAAAGATACATGAAGGTTACTATTCAATGCATCACACCTATGCAACATGTGGAAAATGGTGGGGTCGGGCTAGGCTAAAAGAAGCATAAAGATGAGTCAGATTTGTTTTAATTGGATGGCAGGCATGACACCTCAAATATAAGATGATCATTGTTTATCAAAAGGAGGATCATGCTTAAGTTACAAGTGCTCATCTAGAGATATCTCCTTGATGGGGCTAAAAGGTAAAGCATCATGTGGATTTAAATTTATCCAATGGTTGGCATGATGTTGCTAAGAAAAGTTGTACATGTTTTTAGTCATCGATGAATCACGCCTGCATGACAAGTATAATCTTAAGATCGTGGATTTGGGTTTTTAAAGGAGTTAAAGAAAAATAAGATGCATTTTAATCCTATGGTAGGTGTGATGCCACTAACCAAAACTGCGCCAAGGACACTCATCACAAAATCAAGTTTGAGTAACGCTTGTCGAGATTGATGAAGAAGAGTAAAGTGGGATCAAAGATGCTACGTTGAGTTGAAATGCCACTCACTGATTGGTTTCTTTTGTCACTACTATTATGATGTGGATTTTTTTGGTTTTTTGAATTTTGTGAACCGTACAATGTTCCATGATGGATCTAAATTGATGGATATGTTTTAAATTTAGAATTCTGATGCAAGAAACTTGGATTTACCATTTGAGCTAGGAATTTTTGAATAAAGAAGTAATTATGAAGCATGTGGCTAACCTGTTAATGATAAATGAAAATTGTTGGTGAAGTTATACTGTAAAGTGCTCCATTTTATGTTTCAAATATTATATTTTTTTGAAAAGAAAAGTGAAAAATAAATTGCAGTGTATTTGGTATATTTGCTAGCATTCTGTGAAGCTGGTAAATTTTTTTTGTCTTGTTGCTTCTGGATCCTGCGAGTTTGAAGTGCTATTTTAAATTGAGGTTTGAAGAAGGTAAGGTTTATCTACATTCTAATTCTTTTATGATATAATAGTTCTAAGATGGCACCATGTAGGGAGTTTAAGGGTAAGCTAGATTATCAGGAAACAACAGTTTGCGATGATTTTCAGGAACAACTTGATAAATATACTAATGATTCTTCCAAAGTGAAAGAATTAGTGCCAAGAAACCCTCGCCTAAAAGTAGGGGATTTTTTATACAATAAAGGTCACTTGATGAGAGATGCAACTATGAGTGTATCTGGTTTAGTTCTTTTCAAAGTAGGTTTTTCTTAGAAAAAACACATTTGCTCCTGGTGATAATATTTAGCAATTTTATGTGGGGAAACTAGTGGTTCTGAATGTCTTCATGGATGGTGACATCCTACTCAAAGTGCCAAATAATTCTGATCTCTAGTGAGAAGGGTAGTGAATGATGTGGATGTTGGCCCTATGATAAGCATCATTGTTGATAAAATTAGTGAAGTTTTCTAGTTAAGTGAGCCCTCTGTCCATCTTGAAGATATAAATTTTAAATCTTTCAGGGTGGTGTACAAAGCTCAAAGATATTATCTTAGGAGTGCACCTTTAAGGGAATATTTTGACAAGATTGGGGGATTGACTGTAGCGGGCCCTAATACCCCAAAGCCAATTAAACTTGATTATTTCAATTTGAAGGTAAAGGGTACATGTATTGGGCCTTGTGTTGAATTTTTGGAGAAGATATAGAGGCAATGATGCCTATCCATTTTATGTTCATGATTGTTCAAATCAGTCACCCTCATCTTGTTGTTTTAATTTACTTTGCACATTTTATTTCTGATTTAATTCACAATACTTTAACTGGTATTCAGAAATCAAAGGTGGATAAACCATTTGGGCACATGTTCTTATACAAAAGTGCAGATTATTTTGAGAAAGAAATGGATATAGTGAGGAAATGTCAGTTCAATCATGGAGTTTTGAGTTATCTTGGGGGAGAGAAGATTCCATCTTTGTTTCTTTTTATAGATTCTTTGCTTCAAGGCTTAGATGAGTTTTATTTCTTTAGAATCCTAGTATTCCAAACATTGAGAGTATGAGACCAATTGGTGGCCTTCAGAAGATTGTATTAACTAGAAAGAATAGGGGTTCTATCTTTCCCAGTATTAATATTTCCCACCAATTTATTATTACCAAGGGTGGATGGGTGCACATGGATAAGGTTTTGAAGCCTTATAGACTAGCAACATCAATGGCAAGGTGTGCTGATCTTGAGGGTTTTCTTAGTGATATGTTCAAAAGAAGACTAGGTGCATAGCAATGAACCACCAATTCCATTTTCTTGAAGACATTATTAGAAATGAGTGCTCATTACAAGAACATGAAGTTAAGAAGGAAAAATGGCTAGTATACCAAAAGACTCTTGATTTTGTACAACATTTTGACAGGGATTATGGTTCATTCAGGGAACCTAGTCCCTTTTAAAGGAAAATTGATTTCTTAATGAAGTGTTTTGAAGACATTATGCGAACCTTGAATTAGAAGAAAGATGTTGTCATCAAGTCACATCTTGACAAACCTAAAATTATCTTAAGAAAGCTAAATTTTTCTAGACTTGATCCACCGAGGGATTATGTTTTCCACCAAAGATCAGGATACACTGTAGTAAAATCCAAAGGGACATACATCCCATAGGGATTATAGAATGCAAGATGTACCTTCTTCCTGCAAGAGGATTGAAGAGGAAATACATCTTGAGGAGCCTTCCACCTCAAAGGGGAGGAGACCTATTAACATTGATCTTGACTCCTAGCCTTCTCCAAAGAGGCAGAGAATGGAAGAAGATGCTCAATAAATGGGAGATATATATTCACCTTCTCAATCCCAATTACATGTTGATGAACAAGGAGTAGTAGAGGAATTGCTACAAATGGGAAGCATGGGGAAAATATATGACACCCATCGGGAGAATAAAGAAGGGATATTAGAAGCACCCAAGAGGGTTGAGATGGATCTAACTATAGTAGAGTTTGGTGGAAAAGAACTAGACACTATCACTAAATAGGCTAGTGATGAATTCTTGGCAGATGAAATCTTTGTAAAAGCTAGATATTTTATGCAATTCCTTTGTCGATTCCATATCCATCAATTGAAAGAGACATGCTAAAAGAGGAAAGAGGATTAGCCAGATCTTGTACATGGATTCTATAGACAATGAGGTAAAACTTAAGATGATTTAGAAACTTGAGAAAATCACCGCTGAGAAGGGAAGAGAAATGGTCAAAAGTGTCGGAGTCCTTATTCTTCCAGAATGGGACATTGCTAATGCAATTTTGTTTGATGTTGTGAGGAAACAAATAAATCCTGTGAATGACACAAAGGAAGTAGTTGAACAATCCATGAAAGGGGTGGTTTTTACTGAAGATCATGCCACCCTAGTTATGTGGTCTCTTAAGAGAGAAGAAAATAGAAAGAGGAGTGAGCCTTTTAAGGCTGACTATTCTAGTAGCCTGATGGTAAGAAGAGTTATAGAGACCGCAGGGGTGGAAGCATACAATGCAGTATTAGAGACTACTAAGTTTAGCATGAAGGTGGCGGAAAATGAGCATAAAGAAAAGGAGGATCTTAGAGATTAGCTAGAACCTTCCCTCAAAGCCTATAATAATCAAATGAAAATAAATATTAAAAAGGATAGAATAATTGCACAATTGAGAGGCCAACAATCAATTAAAGAACCTCCTTAGAGAACAATTCTAATTTACCTAACCAACCTTCATCCTCAAGTCCTATTATAGAGGTTCCCCGTTCACCTATGCCTGCTATTTATAACTTGGACAAAGAGATTAACTTGGAAAAATAAAAACTAAAAGCTAAGAGAAATAAATTAGAGGAGGAAATTGAAAAGTTCAAGCATGCAAAATCTATGGCAGATCAGATATATGAGGAGAAGGCGAGGAACACAATTTTGCAATTTATTGAGGGAATAGAGTAAAATATTCTTTATTTGAGTGGAGAGGGGGTAATAGGAATTCTAAATTCTTTTGATGAGGATAAGGCTACTCTAGATCCAATTTTGGATAATTTGATAACAAGGAGATCATATTTAAAATTATTTCATTCTTTGTCTAAGGCTGAGCATAATATTGATATCACAATAAAGACCACCTACAAGTTTGTTAAAAGCTTGTTAGAATTTGAAATAATAAGAGTCAACATCCAAGAATAGAAAATGTATTCAGGAGGGAATATTCCATAGTTTTTTTTAGATATTTCCCAACATCTTGAAGAAAAATGGCAAATTGAAAAACAAGGGAAAGTGAATTTGAGAGATGAATGATGAATTATCTATAAAACTCAATAGCATCATAAATATTCAGAGTACTATTTTATTTGCTCAAATAATATAGATAGTTCAAAATGCCAAGTCTCATTTTGGATTTTGGAGAAAGAAATTTGAGAGAATGAAAATAGAATGGGATGAGTTAAGTAACAAGAAGGTTGAAAGTGCTAACTTCCCTTTGCCTAATGATGAGGTTTTTCAGCATGGAAGGGAAGGCACACTTCTGATGAGTCAAAACAACAGGAAAAACCCACTTTTCTTTCAACAGGTGGCAGTTCTTCAACATCTTGAGGTTGTCAGTAGTTGCAAATAGATCTTGCACCTAGAAGAAAGAAGACAAAGTTTACACTTCACGAAGGCAGAATAATTTTGAAGTTGTTGCAAAGGTCGTGCAGTCAAATGAAAAATTTATTTTGAAATCTTGTAGCAATTGGGTTTTTGGTCTTGTTGTAATTTTGTCTTACATAATGCATCATCATTTTATCTTTTTCCTAAATGATCTAAAGCTTGTTACAATCCTTTCTCTATAAAAGGATTTTCAATATCATTTAGAAGGGGCTAGAAAAAATAGAGCTATCAAATTGTATATGAGTTTATAAGTCATGGATATAGAATATTGAATTAGATTGTGTCATAATAGAAATATAAAGTTTCAGGTTTTTTTGCAGTTATCAAAATGGTGTATATCTCAAGCATTTTGTATACAAGAACAAGCTTATTTTTAATTAATACAAATATGAAGATTTAATGTCCCCCCTTTTTTTTATCTCATGAGCTGTGAATATTCTAATGCATTGCATAAAGTTTATCTATGTGTATCTTGTTATTATTGAGTATTGATCTAGGATCAAATTATAGATTACTCTCGATAAAAGGTAGATTAATTTTTGGTGTACACAAGGATATTATAAGAAGTATGGGTTTGGGTAAGTTGTATTTATGACTTTGAATCTTTAACAATAGTTGGATTCTATATTTGCATTAGAGGTATCACCCAATGGTTAAGGCATTGGTCAGAGATTAGTACTTTCTTTAGTGATGCATGTTTAGTTGGGTTTTCTATCTTCTCCAAATCTAAAATTACTTCAAAATCCTCTTAAGTTTTATGGTTTTTGTTGTATGTTCTTCATGATAATTGAGAATTAATGAGCGATTGGTTTTCATTCAACATTTTATTATCATTTTCTGTTGTTATAAACCAAAGAAAGTTGTAAAAAAAATATGTTGAGTTGGATTAGGTGTACCCGCCTTGGTCTTACAGAACCAAAAGTGTAGATTTGAGTCTTGTTCCTATAGTTGGTCCAATTACCTTAGATTTCCCATATTTTGAATTAACGACTCTTTTTAAGATTTATCCATAGGTATATTGGTAGCTTTCAAAGCATAAAATCATTTTCAAACACCAATAAAATGGCAACTCTAGTGGGGAGTAGAATTAAATTGTCATAAATAACATAGCTTTCAAGTTGAGATGGACCCTTTGCCTGCTTATTCAAGTGTAAGCTAGTAATTTGTTCATTGAAAGTATAGAGTTACACTTTTATTGTCCCATGGATATGTTTCATTATTGAAAATTGTCAAGATTTCCTTAGCCCCATTGTTATTATTCGTTGTAGATTGTGACGTTCCTTGTTAAAAAATTCATATAGCCAAGAGTTAGTGTTGTATTTTCCCAACTAGTGTTGTCTAGAAACTCAAAGAAATATTTGTAGTAGTGCTGAGTGATAGATATTATTTTTAGACACTTTCTAAATATGAGTTATAAAAATACCAGATCCTAGATGAAAAACCACCCTAAGGATAAATTGCAAGGTGAGTTTCGAACTACCTCCAGAGCTAGTCAACCATGGAAAGAGAATAATGAAATGAGTATTCCTAATACTTGGATACAAAACAGGAACACTAGGGTAGAGGATCCAATCCAACCCAGCTAGGAAATAACTACATCATAGAATGAAGAGGCTGCGGATTTAGGATTGGGTGTCTATGAGGATTACTATTGTTAAGATGAGAGAGTTGATGATGGATCATGACATAGCAAGAGAGTAATGAATAATAAACCTCAAGGACATGATAGGAGGTCTAGAAGTAAATTTATATGTCAAGAGGATAGGATTTTCCCTCATGCTCCAAGCTCTTTATCCTTAGACAGGCCTCATGTCCATAATTATAGAAGAGAAAGATTTCATGAAGAATTTTTAGAATCTGAATCAACTCTCCTTGATTCTGAAGATATCTATGAAGAAGTTGATTAATTAGAGAGAAAATTCCATCAATAGATTGTCATCACACAACAAAGAAACAAAGGAAAGGAGGATAGGATTAGACAATCTTAGATAATATCTAAGTAATTGGAAAGGCAATTGCTAGACTTTGAGGCAATAAATCATATTGTGACACTTGAGAAGGTTGAAGAGGAACATGTCATCCGACAATTTTTAGTGGAAATAAATGAACCTGTGAGTCACATGGTTTGACTGGATAAGGTAGCAAGAGTGGAAATAAATGAACCTATGAGTCACATGGTTCGAGTCGATCCGATGTTCAAATTGGACACTGATCTTGAGAAAGCTAAAAGGGTGAATAATAATAGCTAGAGATCTTAAGAAAGTAGAGTTGAAGCTTATTGTTTAGAGATGAAAAAGAAAATTGAATTTCTCAAGCGGTCTTCTAGGCCTTCTCATGTTGTTTCCATTTCCTCAGCACCTAGTGCAAATGCTAGAAACCCTATGAAGAAAGAATAAAATATTCCACCACCAGCTGGTGTTAGGATTTCTACAACATCATATGCAAAAGCATATACTTCCAAAAATAATAGTTCATTCCAAACAAGACCAATTTATGTTGAAAGGTATAGACAATTCTCTTTTCTTGGTATTCCTAGTTATCATAATCCAATTCCAAATGAAATGAGAGATAAAATTTCTAAATTTACTTCTAATAATGTCATTACTTGTGAAGAGCATTTAAACAAGTTTACTGATTAGATGGATGATTATGAAATTGGACATGATGATGTAATGATTAAAATCTTTGTTCAGTAATTAATTGATAATGCTAGGGATTGGTTTAGAGGATTACCTCATGTTTTTGTGGGGTCAATGGATAAATTAAAAAATTGTTTCAAGGAGTTATATGGTGAAAACACTAATGAAGGATTCACACTGAATGAGCTCAACCATATGAAGAAAAACCCAAAAGAAGAATTTTTTGAGTTCAACATTAGATTTCAACATTAGTATGTATTGTAGCCTTTTTTTTTTTTTTGATGATAAGATGGGATATCTTCTTAGAGACAAGAATCCTAGAAAAATTGGGGAATCTTATATGACAACTATTAACATTGAGACTAATGTAAGAGTATCAGGGAAAGTGGGTAGAAAGAAATATTTGAGGCCTACTAGGTTCACCATAAAAGAATCAGATAAATCCTCTATTGTGAAACCTAAGGAAGAGGATAGTCTGAAGTAGATTTTAAATTCTCTAAAGGATTTCAATCCTATAGAAAATGGGAATAATAGTGATCCCAATAATGATAAGTCATCCTTTAGCAATTTTATTCAGCATCTAAGGATGTAGAATTACCCATATACTACCTAGTGGAAGATTTATAAGTCTATTCTCGCATAAAAGAAGAATGAACCTGATGATAAGACCCATGATCCTTTACAAAAGATATATATTAACATGTTTGATTGTGTTTCTGTTGGAAATATTCAGGATTAACAGAGTTACTGAGAGGGGAGGGGTGAATCAGTAACACTTAAATCTTTTAATACATTTCTGCACTTTTATATTCTTTAACCATTCATTCATCTAATCTACTG